>VYXF01000460.1:17528-41044 GCA_013397295.1 Polioptila caerulea
CCCGCCCTGTCCCGCCAGCGACAAAAGCGCCGAGCGGCCGCCGGTCCCAGCGCGGCTCCCGACAGCGGCAACTGCACCAACAGCGAACCGCACACCGACACCGGCACCGATCCCGGATTTGACACCGACCCCGGCACCGACCCCGGATTTGACAGCGACCCCGACACTGTCCCCGGCCCGGCCTCAGGTGGGTGCGGGGCGGAGGCGGCCCCGGGTCCCGCCGAACGCAGCGGAGCCGCCTGCCCTCCTGTGCCCGGGGCTGCAGCTCCCCCAGCCCGGAGCTGCCTCCATCCCTCCCTCCATCCCCCCCTCCATCCCCAGAGGATACCCCATCCAGCGGGGGAGATGCCAGGCTGGAGAGGGGCACAGCCACGCCGTGTGCCCGTGGGGTGGGCACGGGAGCAGTGGGACCTGCTGAGGCTCCAGTGCCGGAACAGCCGCGCACATGGCGGGATGCGGAAGCCAAAGCTCTTGCATCAGATCGATTGAACTCAGTAAAGCTGATATCTAGGGAGGCTGAGGCAGCTCAACTATGCCCTCAGGTCAGCTCCCAGAGGAGATTTGCACTGCTGTGCACCAGGCTGGGCACAGGCTCTAGCACAGCGCCAGGTGCTGCTTTCCAACCCTCAGAGCCCTCAGCCCTGGAAGCCTTCCCTCAGTGGGAAGGGGTTCAGGAGCACTGGGCAAAAGCCCCGGATGCTGCCAAGTCCCTGTATCAGATCTTCTGTCTCTCCCTGTGTGAGAAGGGGCCAGTGCTAAAATAGTGTGAGGGTTGAGGCTGGTTTTGGGCGCTGCTCCTCCTGGCTCTAGAGCTTGGGGAAGGGTGAGAGGAGAAGCCCGGCAAGGAGAAACTGGTCATTTGGTCTGTTCCTGCTGGAGCAGAGGAGCCTGAGGCTAGAGCTCCCCGGGTCTGCAGCTTCCTCCCAAGGGGCAGCTTCAATCTCTGCTCACTGTGAGCAGGGACAGGACGCAAGGGCTTGAGCTGTGTCAGAGGAGGGTCAGTCTGGAGATCAGGAAAGGTTCTTCCCCCAGAGGGTGCTGGGCACTGCCCAGGCTCCCCAGGGAATGGGCACAGCCCTGAGGCTGCCAGAGCTCCAGGAGCATTAGGACATTGCTCTCTGGGATGCACAGGGTGAGACTGTTGGGGTGTCCTGTGCAGGGCCAGGGGTTGGATGTCATCCATGTGGATCAATTCCAGCTCAGGATGTTCTGTTATTCTGCTGGGAGTGAGGCTGGCAAGGTGCAATGGGCCCTGGGGAGGATTCAGCCCTTCGTAAGGTGCTCAGGGCCACTGCTGCACAGACAGCTCAGGGCTGTGCTGCTCCAGTGGGTCATGGGCTCTGTGCCAGCCTCTGCTGTCTTCTGGACCAGAGGCTCTCCAGCCCGGATGGCACTGCCTGAACACTGCCTCAGAGCAGCTGAGCTCAGCTCCCTGCTCCTGGAAGGCAGCACCAAGCGGGGAGGATGCGACCAACTGGGACATTTCAGGACTTTGGGGAAGCTCAAGTGAGCTCAGTCCAGTGATGGATCTTGATCACTGTGGGAGTCAGGAGCTTTTCTTAGCACCCCTTGAAAATGCTGCTGCTTTTGTTCTGGACCAAGTTGGGATTTTCACGGAGGACCCTGCTTCCAAGGAGCCTTTGTAAGCCAAGCTTGGGAGTAGTGCAGGGCAGAGGCCCATAGCTGTGAGGGCCGTGTCTGGCCAGTGGCTCAGCACCGTGCTGGCCTCTCTCAGCCCCCTGCTCTGCACAGCCAACTTGAGGCTGCCTTGGCATCAGAATCATTTGATTGCTGGTGGAGTCAAGCCTGACTGCTCTTTAAGTCATAGAGTAGATGAGCTACATGTGAGCATTGGTCTGGAGCTCAGAGCCTCCTGGCTTCCTTCCCTCCTATCCCAGCACAACCCTCAGAGGTGTCTGATGTGATCCAGCTGCATGTCCTGGGGCAGCTCTCTGATCTCCATGGTAATTCCAAGTGTTTTTCCATGTCTCTGAGCTCACCAGCCTCAGGTCCCCATTCTCTTGCTCACCAGCTGAACATCACTGGATCACCCAGGACCTTCACTTATCCTTCTTTACACTGTTCGTCCGGAGTCTACTCATGTCACTGCTCCTCCCAGCTCATGACACAGCAGGGGACAAGGGGATAGTTCTAGCTTGCCCTTTGTGGGACTATTCCCACCTGTGCCCACGTGATCCGAAAGCTGCTCTCTGAAAGTTCCTTTTTACCTGGGGCAGAGTTCCCCATGGGTCTCACTGCAGGTCCTGGTGATAAACCCCTGGTGCCATGTCCTGGGACTTTCCCAGGGAATGTTCCCCGGTGTATCTCTGGAAGCTGGTTCCTCTCTGTTCTGCCCGTATCTCATCTGTCTGGGTCTCTTTTGCTTCAAATTTCTGCCCATTTTATGGTCATGCCAGCTGCTCTCTGAACTGGAAGGCACTACTCAGACCCCTGGGCTTGGGGCTCCTGCTATGGCTTCCTCCCCTTTGACACTTTCCTTTTCCAGGGTGTGAATTAATTCTGCCTGGGTTGCTCTGAACATACTTAAGAGTGAATTTTGTGCAGCACTGATGGTGTTCTGTCATTCACTTGTTTTAATGCTCTCATTAGGAAAAAAAGAACTTTTTATATGGGTCAGCACAAGTCTGCTGTTCCTCAGTGATTTCTAAACACAATATGATTGCTCTGCGATTAATTACTGTAGCATTTTAGTAGGGCACAGACATGAGAAGATTTTCTAACTATTGCAGAAGGTTGGATGGTTGAGCTTGTGGCTGCAGGGATGTTCCTCCAAGTGTGATGGGGTAGGAACTGACCTGCCCTGAATGCCATGCAGCCCTGGAGCTGCATCCATACAGCCACAGGTGCTGCCCCAGCTCCAGCAGTTCCCACCCAGTTGCCTTCAGGAGGGCAGGGTGGAGGGTGTCAGCTTTGGGGGCAGTGACAGGAACACACTGACCTTTCAACCCACTCAAAAAAGAGGATGACTGTATTTCTGCTGCCTGATGGCTGCGTCAGCTCACTGTTTCCCCTTAGGGCCAGTGATGACACCCCAAAGCACCAGTACATACTGGTTCCATACTGGTTTATGCCTGGTTGTTAGTGTAGCTTACACTGCCTTGCAGACTGGTGCAGCAGAGCACCTCTGAGACGTACACGAGTCTGAGCCCAGATTTCATAGAACCACAGACAGGTTTGGGTTGGAAGGGACCTCAGAGGTTACCCAGTGCCACCCCCTGCCATAGGCAGGGGCACCTTTCACTATCTCAGGTTGCTCCAAGCTCCGTCCAAGCTGGTGTTTTCCAGAGAGCTGGACTGCTGCAACATCAGACTCTGGAACTGGGGTTAATCTCCAGCAAGTGTCAGCCTTGGGTGGTTCTGCACAAGCCTCTCCTGTGTCTATGCTCTCCACATAGCAGCTGATGCTAAAGGATGATACTGGGGGCCTCTTCCCTTATCTGTAGTAGATGATAGAGTGGCTTTAGGGCCAAGCCCTGCTTGGGACTGAGAGTGGTGTTTGTAGGGCTCTGGATATGTTTGCTGGGAGTTGTGGAGCTGCAGGAGGAAGAAGAATAATCTTGGTTTTTTGGCAGCCCTGGGTGTCCCCCTTGCCTGTGCTCCATGAGGTCCTGGCTGCGGGACTGTCACCTCCTGTTTCTTATTTTGCATGAGGCTCAGAGTGACTTGGAGGAATGTGATTGTGGTCACCAAGTGTTGCAATTGGGCAAAATATGCCAAGTATTCTAAAAATAATGCTGTAAGGATTGCAAACACTCTGACATATCTTAAAGTGGCCATTACTTAGGGAACTGGGAGGATGGATCTGGATGGCAATTGTGAGGACTTTGCTGGTCAGGTCCAGGCACCCAGAGCAGGGTTTTCCTATTCCTTTTTTTGCTGCTGATGCCAGCCTGTAGCACAAATTTGGTCTCTGTGTGGCCTGCTGGTCTCACAGCATGTGGGGGGTGTGTTGTGGACTAACAGGGAATTCTCAGAAACTTAAATCTTATCTCAGGCTTTCTCTGTGTCCAGCTGTGAGCCCTCACATGGATCCCCAGGACAAACTAATTTCCATGGTCTCTCCCCTTATAAAATCCATCCTGGAGTGTGCCAGGAGGTTTTGCTGGGATGTAGCTTTTCTGGGGCTGTGTTTGTGCTTCATGGTGAGAGTCACCTGCTCAAATCACCTGGCATCATTTAAACTCAGTGGAAGCACCTGCAGCCGTCCCATGGTGGACTGAGAAAAATCAGCAGCAAAAGGGCTTGGACTCCTCTTGTGGCAAATATCAGATTAGCTTCACCCAAAAGCAATTTTTCTCCTCCTATAGGCTTCCAGGCAGCTTAGGGGAAGGTGTCCCCACTGCTAATCTCTTGGTTTGGGCAGGGTAGCCCTGATGTTCAGGACAAACAAAGCCTCTTCCTTCACTGCTGCTGCTCTCAGGGAAACAAAGTGTGCTGTGGAGGCAGAGGGGAGCAACTGGTCCCAAACCATGGGGTGCATTTGTGGATGCCCTGGCTCTGGAGCAGGGAGGGCTGGCAAGAGGCTGCCCCCAAAACCACCTCCAAAACCAGGGATGGGGAATCCCAGAGATGAGATCTGCCAGCTATGGTGGTAAAAAAGGGATGAGGGACCTAGAAAAATTGTAGCCAGTGGCGTGCCATTCCTGACGTGGGATCTGACACAGGGGCTAAAGGGGCTGGTGGGTTTCCAAGCCATGCAGGGCTCAGGGGTTGGCAGGAGATGCTGCTGGATGTTTTTGCCCTCCAAGGAAACTCCTGAACCAGGTCAAGCCCTCCTCCTGATTGAGGGTAAAAAACAGGCTCTGGAGAGAAACAGCCTGTTTCCTTTTACGGTAATCCATAGGCTGGGACTGGAAGAACCAGGCTGTAAGGGAGGGATTTGGCACAGTGGGAAGCCCAGCCCACGGAGCCTTTGTAAAAGAGACTTCCCAGCTGCTGTGATCACACCCCAAACACGGCTCCCAGCATCCTGGGAGCCAGCACAGCCTCTCCAGCCCCTGTTCCTGGCACCCTCCACTTCTTTATCTGTCTGTCCTGCACTGAGACACCCTAAGCATCTGGGAGCTGTGGCCAAGATAAAGTGGGATCAGCAAATCGGTTCTGACCCCTGTCCTGACCCCTGCCCTGGTAACCAGGCTGGGATTGGTTTCCTTTTTCATGGCAAAATACTCTCACACAGGGAAGATCCCAACTTTCCCATGAGCTGGGAGGTGCAGGGGTCTTGCAGTGCCTGTAAGTCCTTCATGCCCCCCATCTGTGATTGATGTTTGTACAACCCCCAGTCCGGCTGGGTTTAGAACCCACCTCCCCAGCTGGGAAAGCCACTGGCATTGGAGGCTCAGGGATGGGGCTTCAGTTGCCCAAGGTGACCCAGGATCTGCTGCCTGAGGGGGCTCCAAGGCTTTTGGTGTGCCCTGGCAGACCCAGGTCCCTTCCTCATCTCCATACAGCTGAGCTAAGGGAGGTCATGAGATCCTACACATGTGGTAGGCTGGCAAATCTTGTACTCTGAAAATGGGGTTTGGTTTTGGGGATCTTGTTCTGTTGCTTTAGCTGTTCAGGGGTCAGGAAGTGCATGGTGAGTTCTGCTACCTGTCCCCAGATAGGAGCAGGATAGGGAATTACAGAGGTGTTGATGGAAAGAGGCCCCTGGAGACCTCTCAAGTTTGTGCCTGTTGACCTTGCTTGTATCATTGAGCCCCTCCAAAAAGTGTTTTATTGTCTTTGTAGCAACCTCAGGTTGCTGTTTGATCCTCCTTTGCTTCCTCTTGGCCACACTCAATCAGCCTAGCTCCCTCAGAATCTCCTTGCAGGACTTTGTTTTATGAATGTCTCAAGATTTATGTTGATCTTGTCTTCACAAGTATGAAGTACCCCTGGGCTGGAGTTCTTGTGTAAGCAACTTGCAGTATTTTGGGGTCATCTGCAAATCTAGGGGCCTCTTGATGGTGTTTCATCAGACACAGTTCAGGGAAGAGAAGAGAAAAGCATTTGTAGCCTGCTGAAGAGCTGGATGGTGGCTTAGGCTGGTGCTCAGGTCCTTACCCTGCACTGTCTTCTTGATTCCAGATTGTCCAGGCTCCATGACTTCAGCTGCAGTCCTGGAGGAGACTGAAATAACCAAGTGCAGGGAGTGCCTGGGATTGGTTGGCCAGGCAAGGCAGGAGCTGATGGTGCTGTGGGACATGTGCCAGAGCCTGGCACACCTGGGACACCCCTGGTGTCAGCGGTCAGCTCTTGCCCTTGGCAGCCCTGACTGTCCCCAGCCCTGCAGTGACTGAGATGGAAGAGTTGGTCAGGGAGGAGAAGCTGGGACTGTGTCACTCCAGCACCGAGGCTCAGTCACAGTCACCCTGGACATGGCATGGGGTGACAGGGCTGTGACCTGAGGAGGTGTCTGGGTAACTCTGTGAGTGCTCTTTCCCAGCATTGTGCTGCTTCCTCCCTTTTCCTGGCACTGACAGGAGCTATGAGGTCCCACAGCTCCAAGACAGGGATTTCTGCTGCTCCTGGTAGACAGTGCCAGTGGTTCCTGGCAGGCAGCTGGCACTGCTGGGTCCCTGAGTTCTACCGATTCTGCTCGTTGCTAGCCCTGCAGTCTGTGCACGTGTGGATGTGGGGAAGCTGCTGGAGCTCCAGTGCCTGCTCTGGCTGCCCTGTCCGTGCCCTGCAGAGCCCTGCCCCTGTTCCTGACTGTGCTTTCCTCTGCAGGATGCCAAACTGGGGAGGAGGGAAGAAATGTGGGGTGTGCCAGAAGGCTGTGTACTTTGCTGAGGAAGTGCAGTGTGAAGGCAACAGCTTCCACAAGTCCTGCTTCTTGTGCAGTGAGTACCACCCTTTCCCTGACCCCCTCTCTGCTTCCTGGGCAAGGGCTCCTCAGGATCTCTCCAAACCCCCCAGCGTGGCAGGAACACAGATCATCCCAGGACACATGAGCTGTCCAAGCTGTCAGGGCTGACCTCAGCCAGCACCCACACAAAGACTTAGTCTGTCCCTACTCCAGGGAAAGGCCAGGCTGAGCCCTCTGGTCTGTGTCCAGATGTTAAAGATTGTGCATGAGACAGGGCCTGTCCCAGCAGTGGTGGCAGGAGGTGGCACATCCCCTGCAATGCTAAGAGGTGGGGCTGGCTTTAGCCTTCTAAGTGGCTTAGCCACACTAAAAGGTGGTTGAGCCTGAGGAACTGGCATGGAATCTCCTCATGTCTGAAGGAATGATGGGAAGGAGATGTGGTCCTGTCCTGGCCTTTGTGCTGATGGAAAGCCTCCTGAGAAGTGCTGAAGCATCACCCCCAGCCTGTCTGCAGATCCACTATTGCTGAGGGTGTTTCTGGTATATGTTTGGACCCAAGTGTCACTTCTGGGGAGGGGCAGCAGAACAGGATCTGGTTGCAAGTGATACAGTGCTGAGGTCCCTTCCTCTGCCCCCCTGCAGGATTCTACAAATACTGCTGGGATCCTGCTGCGGGTCCCCAGACACCCTTCCCTGCCTTTGGAGATCCTAGGGCCAGTGGTGCTGCAGTGCTGAGAGCCACTCCTTAAACCCGGGGCATCCAGAGGGGCTGCAGGACATTTGAATCAAAAGATAAACAGTGTCCTCAGCCTGTGTGGTACCAAATTACTGTCCTCTGTCCCTGGTGACTGTCACGTATCAGAACCAGTGATTCTCCTGTGCCTACAGGAGGTGGGGCTTGGAGCACCCTGGTCTAGTGGAAGGTGTCCTTGCCCATGGAAGGGGGTAGGACAAGATTAGTTTTAAGTTCCCTTCCCACCCAAACCTCTCTGGAATTCTGTGGACAGGAGCACACACGTTGCCTGGGTCTGCTGATGGCTCCTGAAGATGTTGCATCTGCCACAGAGCAGCAGAAGTGCATCTCCAGGGTGGCCTTGCAGCAGGGCCCCACTGAGGTTTAATGTTCCCTCAGCTGGTCCCAGTGCCCTGGTCCCAGTCTCACCATCCCATCACGGCAGGGAGCACAGTTGGGATCTTTTCCATAGGGGCAGCAAGCAGAGGTGGGATCTGGAAACAGGCATGCTTTGGAACTGATCTCCTCCAGCAGGGAAACTCCAGTGACCTCATGGGATGATCCTTGCCATGCTCCTGTGTCCACCTGGCCTGGCTACTGGATACGTCTTACATCTTGTGCTGCCTGGGACACACGCAGCACATACAGCTGGAGCCAGATGGGAGAGAGGGAGAGGGAAGCTGCTTCTGTGTCTGTGCTCCCTGCAGTGTGGAGGGTGGCCAGCATGGCCAGGAGCTCACAGTTGTGGGAGTTTCCAGGCTGAAAACTTGCTTTGGCTGGTAGACCCAGCAGGGAAGTTGTAGAGGCTCTTCCTGGGCAGGACAAGGGTGACAGGCTGGGTTTGTATGGCAGCTGCTCTGCAGAAGGAAATCCTGTTTGTTTTGTGGCCTCAGATAAGGAGGGTGGGGGAATGTTCCCCTCCCGCCTTGTGCACACAGCTGGTTTGCCAGGGGAGGCTGCTGCCATGGGATGCTGGCACCCAGAGAGCAGGGCAGGCCTCCAGGAACCACAAAATGAGGCGAAAGGCATTGCTTCCAGGTGGGAATAAATGGCCAGAAGAAGGTCCCCCATGTGTGTTCATGGAAGCAAGTGCCCAGGGAGTGGTTCTGGGCTCAGGGCTCTGTCCCTGTGCTTTGCAGGCATTTGTTATGCCACTCCACATGTACCTGGCAGCTCTGCCTGTCCTAGCTGTGGCTCCTCAGCTTTCCTCACCTGTGGCTCCTGTGCCAGCCCACCCTGCTGCCCACTGTTCCCAGTCCGTGCCACAGGCTGTGGGTGGTGCTCCTGCATTCCCAGCCTGTTCCCTAGTGCTGCATTTGGGCCCCATCAAGGAACTTGAAACCATTATCTTTAGGGGAGAATAACAAATACTTCAACCAGATCTGCCAAAAACATTATCTAAAAGGAGCCAAGCCTACCACAGTGCATTAGAGCTCAGGGAGTAACTTGGTGATTGACTCCTGGCCATGATCCAGCTGCCTGGGTAGTGCAGCAGAAATGAGCTGGAATGAGCCCCTTGGCCTTAGAAAGCAGAGGCAGCTCTTACTTAATTGTTTTTCAGAGCAACTCAGCTGCTCTTAGGAAAACAAAGGATCCTTAACTCCATTTTGAGTGCAGTGTACTGGAATTTCTGCAATGCACAAACTCGGGGGCTGGGTAAAAAAAATTTCTGTTGCCCCTCAAAGCTCTGTGAGTACAGAAAGCTTGGGCTGGAGCTCTAAATCCATCCAGATGCCACTGAAATCATTCACTGCTACCGCGGGACAAAGCTCATTACAAAGGCCTTTGAAATGCCAGTAAAAGTGCCCAAATTCCTTCCTGATGGTCTGCCTGAGCAGTGTCACTCCAGGGCAGTGCAGAGACCCCAGCAGCAGCCCATGAGCTTGGCAGCTTTGGAGCCAGTTACCAGCTCTGGTCTCTCCCAGCTGGGATCCGTTCTCCATCCCCAGCTCCTGCTCGGGTGGGAGCATGTAGTCAGGTGAGGATTCTGCCAGAGCCTCCTTAGATGGCAGGAGACACTTCCCTTTCCTCCTCCTTGTCCCAGCAGAGGCACTCGGGGTTCTCGTGGCTGTATTTAGTCATGGAAGCACTGCATTCTGCCCTTGCTCAGTTTGTGCTGCTCTGAGGGGAGAACTTTGCTCTGTTTGCATTCCTGTGATATTAGGAAAGGCCAAGAAACTGCTCTGCTGGCCAAGAAGCTGCTGGAAGCCTCGACATTTAAGGCGTGGAAAGCAGAATGGGGGAAGCTGTATGGCAGCTGCAGTTGGATCTGTTTGGGACTGGCTGCCAGCACTGCAGACTCAGCCCTAGGAGCTGGGATCCTGCATGGGCACGAGAACACTGGACATCACCTGGAGTTTGGGTGCTGGTGGCCTCCTGCTCCTGCTGGCTGGGCAGAGTGTCTCAGGAAGGGCTGGGAAGGCACATGGCAGCTATGAGCAGAGCTGGGACAGGAGCTGGTACTTCCAGGACCTTAAGGGGGTTTATAAAAGAGAGGTAGAGTGACTTTTTACACAGGCAGATAATGACAGAGCAAGTGGGGGATGCTTTTAAACTGAAAGAGGAGCAATCTAGATTAGATATAAGGGAGAAAGATTAGATATATGGAAGTAATTCTTTACTCAGAGGATGGTGGGGCATTGCTTCTCCATCCTTGGAAGTGTTCAAGACCAGGTTGAGCAGGGCTTGAAGCAACTTGGGATAGTGGAAGGTGTCCATGGCAGAGGGTTGGAATCCATTAATGTGAACTGAAGGTCCCTTCCAACCCAAACCAAGCTGCGATTCTATGGAAACCTAGAAATGAGGAGAAGGCCTGAGCCCAGCACCAAACTCAAGCTCAGGGTTCACTCAGCAGGGCCCCTGAGCCTGACTGCCATCTCCTCCTGTCCCATCTTACATCCCACTTTGACCCTCAGGCTCAAACACCCAGCTGAGTTAGTGTTCTTCACCTGAGATCCCCCCTATGCACACCCCCACAGCGGGACAGGACCAGGGCTGAGGTGTCACGTGAGCCTTTTGAGCTCTGGAGAAGTGACTGTGCCCAGTATGTGAAGCCCTTGCAGCTCCTCGGGTGTGGTGATGGCCAAAGGGCTGCTCTTGGGTGGCTCTTGGTCCATCCAAACACCAGGAAAATCACATTTGCTCACATTTCTTTGCCTCAAGTGCTTCCTGCTGTGGCTTTGCAGTAGACAAGGCATGGGGCCAGGACATCCATCCCCAGGCCTGAGAATCCTGCAGTGATGCGTAGGGAAAATTCACCCCCATGGTTTAAGTGCAGCTGCAGGAGAGCAGCACCCAGAGGGTTAACAGAGCTTTCCTTCCCTTGGTATCACCCTGCTGGCTTTGGTGGTTGCTTCCTTTTAAAGCCAGACACTGCTCTTGTTGTGATCCTTATCTGCCCTGGTTTGCATGTGCTCCTTGCAGCTGGATCCTGGGAGGGTTTCCCTGCTCCTTGAAAGCTGAGCTGTCCCTGTGAGGGCTTGTTTTCACCAGCTAATTAGTGAGCTCTGGCAGAGCAGGCTGATGCCACACCCTCCCCTCTGTTCTAGTGGTCTGTAAGAAGAATTTGGACAGCACCACAGTGGCCGTGCATGGTGAAGAGATCTACTGCAAGTCCTGCTACGGGAAGAAGTATGGCCCCAAGGGCTACGGCTACGGGCAGGGAGCAGGGACCCTGAGCACTGACAAGGGAGAGTCCCTGGGAATCAAATATGAAGAGTGAGTTTGAGCCTTGTTTTTGACACCGGGGCTGCGGGCAACTTCTCCCCACACTTGTCCTGTGGTACTTGGCTGTGCAGCCTGTGCTGAGCTCCCAGCAGTGTCCATGGGCTGCCTGGCCCCTCTGCCCCTCCAGGGAATCCCACCAAACCCTGTTTGGCAGGTGGGATGGGATGGGACATGTCCCCATTGCCTGAGCACCCTGCCCATCCCCTCCCAGCACACAGCCCTCAGGCTGGACTTTCCATGGGGCTCAACACATGGTTCCTGAAGTTCCCTTATAAACTGGGCTGGGATTTGGGATCCTGTAGTTCTTCCCTGCTCCATCTTGCATCCCTGATCGTGAGCTCCCTGCCACCCACAGGGGCCAGCCTCACCGACCCCCCAACCCCAATGCAGCCAGGATGGCCCAGAAGGTGGGAGGAGCTGACGGGTGCCCCCGCTGCGGCCAGGCTGTGTATGCAGCTGAGAAGGTCATCGGAGCTGGGAAGGTAAGAGGGGATGGTGGGCACGGGGCACAGGGTGCTGCTGCATGGCAGAGACACCTTTGGAGAGGGTCTGGACCTGCCCTCAGTCAGGGCTGGGCTTAGGTCCAATGGCCACATTCACCTGGAAGCCTGGCACCAAAAGATCTTGGCATGTCTGGAAGCCAGGTTGTTGAGGCTGCAGCACTCTCACAGATTTGTAGAAGAGGGAGAAATACATTTTCTGTTCAATATTTACAGCCCTGTTCAGCAGAGGCCACAGTGGACAGCCTGCTGTGGATGTGCTGGGAGGGTGAGCAGTGACATGTGCCATGCCCAGTGTCACTGTTAACTGTGAAGTGCATCCTTCTCCCCTCTGTGCCACAAGCCAGGACGCTCCGGCCAGGATTTGGAGCAGGCAATCAATTCCAGTGGTCAGCATTGCCCACAGGCTGGGCAGGGTGTTGGAGCTGTGGGCGTGGGTTTGGTGAATGTTCCTGGGGCTGTTCTGGTGGTAGCTGGGTCAGTTCAGGGTTTGGTCTGAAGGTCACTGTCACAGCCCTGGCACGCCGTATGCCAAGGTCATCCCTTTACCAGGGTTCTTTACACTCTGAGTTGTGACCTGGTCCCAGCCCAGCTCCTCTGCAAGGCCTGGGGTCCCCTTCTGCCCTGCCAGCCATGGGACCCCAGATGAGGTCCCTGCCTGGAGCTGCCCTCCCCATGAGGTCAGGTACATGCAGAGCTTGTCAGGGACTCCAGGCCAGTCTGCTTGGCTTTATGCCATAGAGACAGGGTGGCCATGCTGGGACAGACTCTCCGGTGATGAGGTGTCACTCCCTGACCTGGCTGGGCTCTGTCCTCCTGGGGCTTTGTGCTTGTCCTGCATCCTCAGAACAAGGAGAAGAATCAACAGAGAGGGCCCGTAGGCATCATCACCCCCCAGCTGGCTTGTGATGGACACGTTGAGGGTCAGCCCAGGGTCAGAAGCTGAATTTACCCTTAAAACCATGAACTGGGCTTCTTGGTCAGCTTCTGGCCCCAGTGTTTACAGGGAACCAAAGTTAGTGAAGCAATTACGTTAAAGTAGACCCAGAGAGGATTCCAGAGTATATATTTCATGTGCTAATGTTTGCTGGATGACTCCATCCAATACCTCCTCCAGCCCCCGAATTTCACATTTTCTTCCAAAAAAGGTTTCATGTTTTCCCAAGTGTTTGTTTAAATTCCTCGATGAGCAGCTCTGTCTACTTAAGGTCTGCCTGAAGGCTGTGAGCTCATTTATCTCCAGGGGACTGCTGGAACCATGGGGTGTTATTTTTAAACACTGTCTGGTTTTGGCATTTTACCTCTCTGTTTGCTGCCTTCCTTGGAGCTGTGGTTGTGTGGGGCAGTTGTCCCATCCCTGCTGTCACTCTGGTCTAACATCCAGCAGCTGTGGGTCTCAGCTGGACAATGGAGGGGATTTATCTCCCTAGTTAAGAGAGGACAGTCTCCAAAGAGGCAGGGATTGCTCCTTACAAATTATTGTCGAAATTACTGCACAAATGACTACTTAGCGTGTTGGCAAAAGATCTCCAAAACCAGATCACAGGAGCAGTGACTACACCTGGTGTTTCCTCTCTGTATTTTTCCTGTGGGGCAGGGAAAAGCTTTTATCACATTCAGAGCTCTGAGTCAGCCCCTTTGGATCAGAAACGGAGCAGGGAGCCTGGTTGGTACCAGAGCCTGACTGCCCTGTCCCTGGGGTCTGACTGGGCTCTGCTCCTGTCCCACAGTCCTGGCACAAGTCCTGCTTCCGCTGTGCCAAATGTGGCAAAAGCCTGGAGTCCACCACCCTCGCAGACAAAGATGGGGAGATCTACTGCAAAGGTGAGCCCCACCTTCCCTGCTGGCTTGTCCTGGGCTCTGAGGGGTGGGGGTGAAGACCCTTGTGCAGGGACCCGGGGGGGAAAGAGGTTGGGGAAGGGATGGCCCAGCACCTGCTTTTGGGGACTGACTGTGCCAGCCACAGAGCTGGAGAATTTCCTGCTGAGCCAGGGCCTCCCTGTTTGCCCAGCAAATCTGACAAACCTTGTCCAGTCCAGGCAGGGTGTGCCCCATGGGGAGGACCCGCTCCTGTACCAGCCTCACCTGTGTCTCCCTTCCATCCTCTGCAGGTTGTTACGCCAAGAACTTTGGTCCCAAGGGCTTCGGCTTCGGGCAGGGCGCTGGGGCACTGATCCACTCACAGTGAGCTCCAGGGCTCATTCTGCCCGCCCGCCCCACACCACAGTGAGCGCCCCACTGTCACCCCCAGCCACCACTGCTTTGCAGCACCAGCCCCTCCTGCCCTGCCCTGCCCTGGTGCTCCTGGGAGCTGAGGGGTCCCAGCATTGTCCCCATGGGGTCCTGCTGCTGGGGCAGGTGGCACAGGGGGGCCACTCCCTCCTACTGCAGCAAGGTGCCAGTGCCCAAGTCCTGCTCCGCGTTGCCCGTCCTGCCGGCCGCGTGCTCAGCCGTGACACCGAGCAAGCAATAAAACATCAGAGACATCAAAGCTCACCCAGACCTGGCCCTGCTGCTTATTTGCTGTCTAGGGCTGAGGACTGGCTCTGGGTGCCCAGAGCTGTGGAGGTGTTTGCTGTCCTGGCTTGTAATTAAAGCCCCATTGCAGGAATGTGTCGGTGCAGTTTGACGCGGCTCAGCTGTGCCCAGCAGAGCTCTGCAGTTCGGCTGGGATGGGCTCCCCCTCTGCTCCCACCAATAATCAGCATGGAATGGTTTCGATTGGAGGAGGTGTTAAAGCTCATCTTTTTCCACCTTCCACTAGCCCAGGTTGCTCCAAGCCCTGTTGTTGAACTCTTCCAGGGATGGGGATAACTATTCCAAAAACAGGTTGATGCTGGGAGGCCAGGGCCAGCCCTTCTGGGGTGTGTTGGTAACACCACACGTGCGCTCCCTCTCTCAAAACCCCTATCAGTGCTTTTAGGTGGCACCTCTCCAAGCAGGCGTGCTCAGCAGTGCCAAGTAATTAACAGCTTTTCACCTATTCCCTGCTTTTTTAGCAGCTTGTGGATCATTAAGCCTCCGGTTTGGCAGCTGCCCAGGTTTAATTGGTTTTCATCTAAACTCTTCACTCCCTTTCTGTGATTCTCCTGTTGGACCAGTGGGACAGACTCGGATCAGCCTCGATGCAACTCAGAGTAGAGTCTCCACAGGGAATTGAGTTCTGGGGTTTTACAGGTTATAAACATTGTGGTTGAGCAAATGAGAATGGGGAGTGTTTTGAGAAGCACAGCAGAGGCAGAAATCCCTTTCTGGGGCAGGACTTGGGCTCCTTTATCAACTTACGTGCTTTCTCCTGTTCATCACACCCTCAGTTTTACATTGTGTTTTTGAAGTGGAGATAGGGAGTTAAACCTTTACCATCTCCAAAAACTTCCCCTCTCTAGATTCCAGCAGGACTCCCTGCTCTGTGGTGGCTGTGATGAGGGGTCTGGTGGCACTTGGTGTGGGGGGCAGATGGCCCAGGCTTGGTTGGAGTTAGGAGCTGCAGCACAGAGGCCTCAGGTACCAGCCTGGTGTAGAGACCCAAACCTGCCTCCCTCGCTTGGCAGAGGCCCTGCTACTCCCCAACGAGGGTGTGAGGGGGGAATGTCTGGAAGCTCCTGCAGAGATGAGGGGGTCAGGAAGCAGCTGCAGAGGTGTGAGGTGGGGCTGCTGCAGGGATGGAGGGGTCAGGAAGCTGCTGCCTTCTCTGTGAGCATGCAGGGGATGCTGTGCTGCTGCTGTTACATCTCGGCTGGATGTGCCCCAGATGGGATTGTGCCGAGGTAGTGCTGATTGGTCAATAAAGCTACAGGATTTAGTCCCTTCCTCATGCAGCTGTAGAGGTTCTGTCAGAGAGGGGAGGAGATGGAGCCCCTCTGCTCTGGAGCTAGGCTGGGAGAGCTGGGGATGTCACCTGGAAAAAGCTTCAGGGAGACCTCAAAGCACCCTCCAGGGCCTAAAGGGGCTCCAGTAGAACTGGAGAGTGACTTTGGATAAGGGCCTGGAGGGACAGGACAAGGGGGAATGGCTTCCCACTGACAGGGGGTGGTTTAGATGGGATATTGGGAAGGAATTCTTCCCTGTGAGGGTGGAGAGGCCCTGGCATGGGGTGCCTAGAGAAGCTGTGGCTGCCCCTGGATCACTGGAAGTGTCCAAGGCCAGGTTGGATGGGGTTTAGAGCAACCCAGGCTAGTGGAGGGAGCAACCCATGGCAGGGGGGAGAATGGGATGGTTCTTAACCTTAAACCCAAACCAGTCTTTGGTTCTATGAGGTAGTGACATTTCACATGGACCCCAGAGAGGCCAATTCTACTGGAGGCCTGGTCAAAGCCAGGAGAAAATGCTGGATTTGGGTTTTGGAGGGCCACAGAAATATGTAGGTTAGAAAGGACCAGCAGAAATCCTAACCACAACCTCCTGCTTAAGGCAGGGCTCCAAAGGTCAGGTTGATCAGAGCATTTGATGTCTACTCGGGTATGGCAGCCCTCTGAGGACAGAGGTCCCACCACTGTGGATCTTGTCACCGCATTGCACCACACAACCCTTGAAAGGGTTGTTTCATCACGGAAAGGACCATTGGGCCCTGGCAAAGCTGCCCAGGGCAGGGGTGGAGTCACCCTCCCTGGGGATGTTCAAAAGACCTGTGGATGTGGCACGTGGGGACATGGGTTAGTGGTGAACATGGTAGTGCTGGAGGAGTGCTTGGAACTGATGATCTTGTGACCTGGGAGGGCTTTCCCAACATTAATGATTCTGTCAGTCCCTGATTTTCCTGTTTTGCTCCTGTGCCTGGTGTCTCTTGTCCTTTTGCCAGGCAGAGCCATGTCTCCCTTCTCCACAACCCTTCTCTAGACAGTGCAAAACACAGGTTCAGCCTCCCCACGTCCTCTTTTCTCCTGCCTGGTGGGTCTCTGCTGAGCTCCCAGCACCAAAGGTCCCAGGTAAACCAGGTCCCGGGACAGGGACCATGCCCGGAGGATTTGCCCTGGGTGCCACCCACCTGCTGACCCTGCACTGATCACTCAGAGTGGCTTAGGGAGTGACAGAGACCATCATGGGTACACCAGGATGGGATCATGGGGGCTGCACATCCCAACAGAGGGGTGAGGGTGTCTGGAAGAGGAAGCATGGCCAAGGAGAAGCTGGGTGGGACTAGAGGTGCTTTTTGGGCAACTCCTGCCCAAGCTGCAGTGGGACAGCTCTGACCATCTGCTACCCTCTGCTGATCAGTGACCACGGCAGGGCCTGGCTGGCCATGTCTGCTCGCCTGTGCCCAGGTGTTGTCCAGCTCCCCCTCGAGGCAGCAGAGCCTCGATGTGCCCAGCAGCTCCCACCTCTCGAGGGTGGCAGCGCTGTGGCACCCAAACCTGCCCCTGAAGGGACAAACTGGGGGTTGGCTTGTGGCCAAGTGCCCTGGAGCCTGGAGGTGATGGCATCACTCGAGGGGTCAGACTAGAGCGTCCCGTGGCCAGTGAGGCTGTGAGAGGGGATGTCACCCTGTCACCCCGCTCTGTGGGAATGTCACCTCAGGGCAGAGCTGAGCCCGGCAGCCCCATGACCTGCCCTGAGAGCCCTGTGTGGATGGGATGAGCCGTGGGCAGCCCATGGAGGAGAGCCCTTGGCTCACCCACAGGCTGGCACAGCAAGTCCTGCTGGGTTTGCTGCAGGGCAGGAGCTGCCATGTCCCCCCATGGCAGCCTGGCGGGATGAGACCCCTGCCTGATGTGTCTGGGAATAGATAGCTGGGGAGACGGGAGTGGAGAAGGACGTTGTCAAAGTTCCTTCACACACAGGGCTGCGGGACCACCACCTTCTCTTGGTGGCTGGTGTCTGGAGAAGCAGTGACTGCAGTGAGCAGAGGAGCAGTGGTCTCGGGTGGGGGTTGGCAGCCCTTGGCTCTCCCCCAGACTGTGAGGATGGAGCTGGAGCTGGATGGTGAACCAGAACTGCCCACGGACATCCCAGTGTACCAGAACAGTGACAGTCTCGAAAATACTCCCCCCGAGCTCCCAGGGCTCAGCATCCCTGCAGGTGAGCGTTACCCATGCGTGGGAAAACTGCCTTGGTGGGGCAACCCACACATTTGCTCTGCTCCTTCTGAAGTGCTGGGGTGCTCAGGATGACCTCCGGGACTGCCTAACGTCAGGAGCCTGGGTCTCCTGGGACACCCGGGATCTCTGCCAGCGTGGCGAGCTTGGCCCCAGGGAGCACGAACCAGTTCCTGGCTCCGCCAGCCGCCCTGCCCTCTTAATGAGGGATAATGAGGTGCATCTCATCAGCGCTGCAGACTTGCCCCCTGGCCACGGCGGCTGCCGGCAAAGCCCCCGGCAGGGACCAGGAGTGATGGAGGGGCTGGGGCAGGAAGGACTCCAGCCGGGGGCTCTGTGGGGTTGGGGTCTGCGAGGGGTACATGAGCAGATGGGCTGAAGGGTGGGCGCTGGGACAGAGGCTGCGTGCCGGGGAGCCAGGGGCTGATCCCCGTCAGTGACCCCGGCACAATCCCGGGGGGGATTTCTTCCCATCGCAAATCTCTCCTGGGTGAGGGACCCACATTCTCAGCGTTTGAATGTACCCCTTTGCCAGGGGCACATTCAGCCGTCCAGCCACCTGTGACCGTCACCCGGCCTGGCAACCCACGGCACAAGTCCCCAGCTGTGTCCCCCGGCAGCCCGGCCCGGCCCCGGGAACCCCTCGGTGCCAGGCGCTGGCACAGGAACAGACGTTGCTGCGGTGGCCGGGAACGAGACGGGCTGGAAAGGAGACGGTGTTTGGCTGCAGGGGAGGGAGGATGTGCAGGTCAGGCAGGACTAGGCTGCGCTGCCCCAGCCCCGCTCCACGGCTTGTTCCCCCTGTACGGGTCACACGAGACTGGGGGATGCTGCTCCCTGCTGTGACACAGCCAGGGGGCTTCAAATTCCCATCCCAGGGGCTTTGAGGGATGGGAACTCTGTGTGCTGAGGGCTGGCCCAGCACCCTTGGGTGAGTGGCTGGGTGGGGGGTGGGTGGCTGTCAGAGGTTGTCCCCATTGCTGCTGCCTGTTCTCTGCTCGTCTCCCCTCCTGGGCTGCACTCAGGGTCCCCAGAGCCCCTTCCTGGATGGTGCTGCATGCACAGTCTACTGTCGCAGCTGGCACTGCACCCCAGAAGCCCTTGCCCTGGCATAGCAGCCCATTGTGCCTTCTTGGCTGGCATTGCAACCCCCAGCCCCCCAAGTCCAGTGGCACTGCCCTCTGTACACCTGCCTGGCTGGCATTTTACACAGAGCTCCCTGCCCAGCTGGCCCTGTGACCCACAGCCCACTGCCCCCACCAGCACTGCACCCTCTAGCACTGTGCCTGTGGGGCTGCACCCCCAACAGCTGGTGCTGCATACCCCAGGAGCTGCTCTTGCACCTCCATCATCTGTCCCTGCACCCCGGGCTGTCGTGCAGAAGTCCCCAAGCCCTGCCCCATCCCACACCCTGCACCGCTGCCATGCGGCCCCATCCCACAATCTGCCTGTTCACACAAGACCCTGAGGCAACGCCTGCCCTCGGGCACCCCAAAAGCTCCTCCCGGGTGAAGCGGGGCTGTGCCGGGCCTGGCCGGGCTTCGCCTGGGCGTGAAGGGAGCCTGAGCGCAGGAGGGGCCAGGCGAGGCGGCAGGAATGCGAGTGGGAGAGCGGCCGGGCAAGTAGCGACAGCTCCTGGGAGCGCGGATCCCACACGCGGCTTGGGCAGGGAGCGGAGCCCCGGCACGGGGCTGGCAGCCAGAATGGGGCACCCCATGGCTCACCCCCTCTGAGGGCCGGAGCAGAGGTCGCGGGTCTCCGGGGACAGCACGGCCAGCGCGAGGGTCCTGGCCCCGGGGAGCTCCGCTCCAGCGTGGTGCAGCTGGAATTCCCCTGACGGGTAATGCCCGGCTGGGTCGGCACGACGTGCTGAGGATCCCGGGGGCCGAGGAGCAGCGATGACCCCCGAGAAGGTGCTGAAGGAGGGGGTGCTGGAGAAGCGGAGCGGGGGGCTGCTACAGCTCTGGAAGAAGAAGCGGTGCCTGCTGACGGAGAAGGGGCTGCAGCTCTTTGAGCCTAAGGGCTCTCGGCACAAGGAGCTGAACTTTGCCCGTATGAAGGCCGTGGAATGCGTGGAGTGGAAGGAGCGGCACATTTACTTCACGGTGGTGATGGACGACAGCCTCGAAATCGATTTCCGCTGTGCCCAGGAGGACCCGGGCTGGAATGCCGAGATCACCATGGGGCTTGTGCGCTTCAAGAACCAGCAGGCAATGCAGGAGGTGCGCGCCCGGCACAGCTGCCGAGCAGGTACTGGAGCCACTGCGGGTCAGAGAGCAGGACCCAGCCCAGGATGAGGTCCCTGGCTGCAGGTTCCCATCCCTGAGCGGTTTGGGGAATCACAAAGGGGGTCCCATGGACCGGTGTGGGTCTGCAAGTTGATGTTCCCATGTCCCCCTGCACCGGCTGGGACGCCCCATGGGTTTCACCTCTCTGTATCCCTGGACAGGGACTTTCTAACCTCCTCTCTCTGTATGGGGTGGCCTGAGGGATACGGGGCCCTTCACCATCCTGCACGTGGGATGGGGTGGGGATGGTGTCTGGCCCCAGTCCCCTCAGGATGCCCCATGTCCCAGTGCTGGCAGAGCAGGTGACAGGAGCCTTCTCTCTGCAGTGGTGCAGCTGGACGCAGCCCTGATGAGACAGCCCAGGGAATCGCAGCTTCCCAGGAGTCAGATGGAGATGACCCTCGGCTCGGCAGGTGCTGGGGACAATGGGATCCCTGCAGGCAAGTGAGGTCACCGCTGTGCAGCCCAGGGACGAGGACAGTGGCCCTGAGGAGGCCAGTGCTGGCTCTGGCTCCCCCCATGCCGGGGCAGGACAGAGGAACCGCAAGAGCTGGGCTGGCACAGCCACCTCCCCTTGGCACAGCGGGCCAAAGGACACAGGCAGGGCCACCACCTGGCACTTCAGACAAGGCAGGAGGTGACATCCCTGCCTTGGGCCCCACCACCCTTTATTCAGCTGACATGTGCAGGACTTTGGTGCACTGCTGGGGACCGCAGGCCTCTCCTGCAGGACAGGGGATGGATGAGGCTGTGCCCGAAGGACCCGTGCCACAGGGAGCTCTGCCTACAGATGGATGTAGCTGGAGCTCAATTTTAAATAGAGGTTGGAGAGCTGCAGCAGGGACTGCTCAGCAGGGCACTGAACTGATGGCATGGTGACACAGCCGAGCTGCTGGACATTTTCTCACTCTGGGATGTCCTTGGGCTGTTGGGGAATGCTGGGGATCCCAATTCCCTGTACCAAAAGTGTCCCTAAACAGGACTTTCAGCTTCTTACCTTGGTGTTGCTTTAATTTGTGGGACCCCACAGGGCACGGGAGAGCACAAATCCTGCACAGAGCTTTGCCAGTCATGACCCCTAAACCAGCACCCCCAGTCGGGCTCCAGAGTCCCCCACTGGCACCCCGAGGCTCCCTGGTCACCAATCCCACCGCGCCCGTGTCCCCAAGGATTCCCACGGTGGTTTGTGTGCCGGTGACGCGGGAGCAGCGCTGTGTCTGCAGCAGGGGAGGGATGGCCCTGCCCCAACAGGCAGCGCAGACAGCAGCGCCTGGAGCCACCAGCGCGCTCCGCAAGCCGGAGCCTGAGCCCAGCCCGGGGCCGGAGGCGCTGCAGATCCTGCCGGAGATTTCCCGGCCGCGTGGGAACCACGAAGTGCAGTGCGGTGTCCTTATGCCCCGGGCCGCGGCAGCTGGCCCCAGCCTGCACCCCACAGGGCCCGCCCCGTGCCAGGGCTGTGCCGGGGGCTTTGGGGACGGTGGCATGGCCGAAGCCTGCTCACCTTGCAAGGCCAGGCCCGTGGCGGCTCTGCAGAAACAGGCACTGGGGGTGGGGGTGAGATGGGAGGTGTGTGTCCCACCCAGCGAAGCCTCCTTGGCCAGCTGGTCCTCAGAGCTGCATTTATTTACTGAGACCCCCCGGCTGGGAGTGGAGAGGAGGGGGCAGCCAGGCTGGGGGTGCAGATGAAGCCGGACCCAAACCCTGCACAAATGGAGCTTTGCACCATCCCAGTGTCACGACAGGGACGTGGGGGGCTCCAGGGATGGTGAGACCCTCCACAGGACATGCTTCAGGAGTGGTGCCCTGTGTGGACAAGCTCCAGACCAGGCACATGTGTCAGGAAGGAGTGGGGTGGTCAGGAAGGTGCTGGTGCTTACACAGCATTTCCAGCTCAAGGATCATTGTCCTGGGGTTTGCCCTAAATCCCCAGCTCCTGGAGTCAAGGGATTCAGTGAGGCTCAATCAAAGCCATGTGAGCATCCCAAGCTTGTGCCAGGGTGGGGAGCTTCCAGTGCAAAGGGGTTCCCAAAGTTACAAGTTTTATCCAGTGGGACTCTTTTTTTTTTTTTTTCCCAAATTTTTTTGCTCTCTTGCTCCCTGTAAATAGGTATTTTTTGTTTTCTGACTGCCAGCAAGGAACTGGCACAGAAAATGAGCAAGGAGGATGTGTAAGCACCAGCCCTGGCTGTGGCACATCCCCAGGCACTGATGATGAAGCAGCAGAGAGGTCACAGTACTCAAGAGCTAAGGAGAAATTCAAGCAGTCAATGGAGGGAGAGGACAGTAAGAGAACACAAATCCTTGTGTCAGTGTTTCAGGCCCAGGCATGGGGAAAGTCAAGCATTTCCATCCTCTTCCTGAGCCCTTCATCCAGACCAACATACATCCAGGGTCCCTGCCAGGTCCCCATATCCCCCAGGGACTTCAGAGCTCCCCGAGCCTGCAGGTTTGGGATTTTCTTCTGAGCAGGCACACACACCTGCCCGATCCACACTCAGTGGGTGGATTCCCAGCCTGACCTTAGAGCAGGGGCTGGGGGTCAGAGCCCAGCTAGTGGCATGGGGATGGAAGGTGAGGTGGCTTCATCTGCCCCTGGCAGGGCTGAATGTCTCTGCAGAGGAAAAGTCATCCTGAGATGGAAAAACAAATAAACAGCCCAGAGACCCAGCCAGAGAGTGGAGTAGGGCCAGGGCCAGAGGCTGGAGCATCCCCCAGCACCAAAGCCATGGAGCCAGCACACTTCCAGGCAGCCTGGAGAGCAGGAGAGGACCCACAGGAAGCATTTCTAATGCCCCTGGAGGTGGGGAAACTGAGGCACAACAGGGGGATGCGGGGTGGGTTTGTGGCCCTTCAGCCCCTCCAGCACACGGGCTCCAGTGAAGAGGAGCTGGCCAGACCCCCCCAGGCCCCCAGGGAGAGCCCCAGAGAGGAGAGAGGTGCCCTGGAGCACCTGTAGTTCAAAGGCAGGAGCCTGAAAATCTGGCTCTGCTGCTCCCAGCCCACGGTGCCCCCACTCCAGCAGCCCTGCCCACACTTCTCTGAGTGTGCCCTGGTGCTGAGGCCGCTCTGGGGGGCTGCCCTGTGCCTCCCACCCTGGGCAGGGCCTCTGCCAGCACCCAGAGGGACTGGTACCCTCCCTGCAGCACCATGAGGGTGCAGTGGGTGCAGGGGAGAGGAGTTTTTTTCCACCTGATGACATCCCAGATGTGGCTTTGAGTTTGGGGCTGGGAGGGCAGTGGGGTCACAGTGCTGAGACAGGGAGGTGCAGCCTGATGGTGCCAATGCTTTTGTCAGGTGGGACCATGTGTGGGATCTCCTCCATCACCAAGTGCCCTGCAGAGAGCCTGGCACTGCCCTGCTTCTCCTGGGATCATCCCTGACCTAGTGAGTGGTTCCTCTTTAGATTAAAAAAAAAAAAAAAAAAAA
>VYXF01000460.1:41879-96691 GCA_013397295.1 Polioptila caerulea
TTTTTTTTTTTTGATTATTTTTTTTTTTTTTTTTTTTTTTTTTTTTTAATGTAGAAGATTTTGCCTTAGGCTGGAAACCAGCCTGGACTTTGTGATACTCAAACTGACATCGCCGCTGAGCCACAGCTGCCAGTGGCACAGAACAGCCCAAATCCCCCTCCTGGTGTGAGGAGCCTACAAGATCAGCACTGGGAAGGTTTCATGTGTCACTGGCAAAGCCATTGAAAGCTTAAAGTCTTCAGTGGGTAGCTCAGCTCCATTTCAATAATGTCTTTCCACTATCCCAAAGTAGGTAATTCCTCCTTATTTAACAAAGCCTTTTCCATGTGCCAGGGGCATGAGGCAGGAGTCCCTGCTGTTCCTAAAGGGCCCCTTGGCTTTTGGGGAACCCTCCTCAGCTTTGGCACCTTCTGCCAACATTCCAGGCCTCCCCAAAGTATTCAAGCAGAGAAAAACAAACTGTCCATGATATTTCTAGATGTGGAAGGTGTTTCTTGCATTTTGGGATAATTGTCCAGCTTTGGCATCCAGCCCCAGAGCTGACTCCAATGGATTTTCTCTCCGTAGCCAAGTGGGGAGGGCGAGTCCTGTGCCCAGGGATGGAGGGGCTGGCATGGGCACCGTCCTGAGCTTCATCAGGGGGTGTGCAGAGCTCAGAATAGGGGGCTGTGGCTCCAGACACCAGACGTGGAGCAGCACATCCCAAAGGGATGAGAAGCCTCTGCTATACCAGGCAGTGGGAAATGGGGGTGTCCTGGTGGGGCTGATGCAATGGAGTGAAGATCAGTGGGGCAGATGAGCTGGGAGAGGTCTCTCAGCCCTGTGGGGAGTATTTGGGGTCTGGCCTGGGGCTGTGCTGGCTCCTAGACCGGGCTGTGATGATTATCCAAATTCTGGCTCCCTTTCCATCTCGAGGCATCCCTCAGGTTTGGTGGGACTTGTTCACATATGCAGCAGGGTGAGGAAATTACCCCAGGGCTGCAGAAGTCATCGACTCTTACAGAAGCGACCCGGCAGCTTCCACAGCACTGCCACCAATCCACAGAGCAGGTGAGACTGGTTGGATTCCTCCAGCAGCTCAGGAGAGGTGAGAGCTGCTGGATGGTCTGCAGGAGAAACATCCACGGGGGACCATTCCTCAGGACTAGTCCCATAGCCCTCCATGACTTCATTGCCACCTGACCCTACAGCCTTGTTGTCACCTGGCTTAGGAGGGGTGACCTTGCTGTCCCCTGGTCCCTGAGCTGTCCCACAGAAGGAAAACCTTCTCCCACACCATGGTGAGTCTGTGGGGCTGTGTTAGTTTGGAGTCCCAAGACCTTGAGGAGCCAGGGACTATTGGGCAGCTCTGGCAGCCCCTGCCATGGGTATGGGGCTGATGCACCAACATGCTCCAGGGACTTGGAAGGTCCAGAGGGGGAAAATGCCCCATCCCTCAAAAAATGTGCCAGGGGGTCCACTTTTAAGAGACTAAAAGATGTCCCTGTAGATCACAGGGACATTCAGGGACAAGCAGCTGTCCCTGGGGACCTGGTCCTGGCTAGGTCTGACCTCCACATGCAGCTCTCTGGGAATTTTCTGTTGGAATCCATCCGCTTGGTGGCAGCCCGTGGGGAACCCTTCCCTTCAACCAGTGGCTTTTAGTAACAGGGGGATATTTTATTTGTAGCAGCAGCGGCAGCAGCAGCAGCACATGGACAAACCACAGAATCATGGAATAGTCTGAGTTGGAAGGGATCCACAAGGATCATTGAGTCCAACTCTTAAGTGAATGGGGATCAAACCCATGACCTGGGTATTAGCAGCAGCCAGCTCTGACCAACAGGGCCAGTTCCAGATATATTTTTATTATTTTGCTCTGAATTTTCCCTCAGCATTGCTCTACCCCTGTAGATTTCCAGCCTGATCCTTCCCACCCCCAGCAGCTCAGAGTGGTGTCCGAGGCCCAAGTGGCACCTGATAAAACAACCCCTCACCTGGAGGCAGCTCCCTGTGGTTTGTGATCCAGGGATGGGGACTCAGAACGTCCCCTCTGTGTCAGCTGGGGAGGAGGGATGGGAGATCTCGGTCCCCTGCCAGTCCTTCTGTGCAGCTCCCATGGCAGAGCCAGGGCTTTGAAACCCATGGGGAAAACCCAAATCTAGGGGTCCCATTGCCCCATCCCTCTCCTGCCCTTTCCTCCTCCTCACTCCAGCAGGGGATGAAACCTGAGACGGGAGCAAATGGCATCCGAAGCAGCCCCCGCCCCATCCCCGGAGGTGCGGGAATGCAGCGCCTTTGTCACGGGCTAATTTTGGCTCCTCTGTGCTCCGAAAACAATCCCAAGGCATTCGGGAGGAAAGATGCTGGCGGTCTGGCCCCGCGGGGGCTTTTCCTTATAAAGGTCTAACGAGGCTGGTTAAAGCCTCCTCCTTCTCGGGGGTGAGAGCAGATCCTCTGCGCTGGCGTTTGGAGCCAGGGAAGGGTCCTTGCAGGGGTCCCGGGGGTTTGCTGGATGCAGGGAGGTTTCTCCCCTGCCCACTGGGACTTGCTTGGTGCAATTCACACGAGGATGGCATTGCTGCTGCCATTGCTGCTGTCACCGATCTCCCACCAGCTCCTGCTGGTGTCCAGGCAGGGGGAAGGAGCCGGGAAGGCTCTGCAGGATGGGGGCTGTTTGTGCTCCCCACCATGGGAGCTGCCTCACTCCTGCAGCTTCGTATCCCTCCCGGCCATAAAAGCCCCAGGATTAACATGCCAGGCATTGTCCCTGCTGGGCCCCACGTTGGGAATTGTTTGCTCCTAAATTTGTCCCTAAAAATATCTCGGGGAACAGGTGTTGCCTGCCCTGCAGTCCTTGTCATGCAAAGGGACACGGGGCAAGAGGCTTTATGGGGAGCAGTGGGGATAGACAGCAGCTTTTTCACTGCTTTTAATGGGGAAAACCTCAGGGCCTGTTAAGGGCTGGGAGTTGCTAGAGCATGCCAAGCTGTAGTGCTGTGCTGGGTGACTGGGGCTGGTCCTTCTCCTTAAAGAGGGGACTGCATCCTCCTTGGTCCCCCCCACCTGGCCTGAAGTGTGACCCCCCATTTGCTGGTTTATGCCATCACCCCTCAGCAATGCAGCCTGGCCTGCTGAGTTTCACTGTCCTGGTGGCTCTGGTGGCTCCCAGGAGGGCCCTTGGCCAGTGCTGTCCTATGTGTGCCCCATCGTGCAGGGGTCAGCATGCTCCCAGGCTGTTCACACCCCCTCCCCTGCCTTTTCCAGCATCTCTGGAGCTCTGTCACACTGGACAGATGCAAGGCAGAGGTGCCAGGAGAATCCATCCCCATGGCATCACCAGCACTGGTCAGCCTGAGCCTGTCTGTGTGTCCCCAACAACCCCCGTGTGAGCAGGTGCTGTCGGAGCTGGGGGCATTCCAGTGCCCAAAGGGGCTCCAGGAGAGCTGGAGAGGGACTTTGGACAAAGGCCTGGAGGGACAGGACAAGGGGGAATGGCTTCCCACTGCCAAAGGGCAGGGTTAGATGGGATATTGGGAAAGAATTCTTCCCTGTGAAGGTGGGGAGGCCCTCGCCCAGGGTGCCCAGAGAAGCTGTGACTGCCCCATGCCTGGAAGTGTCCAGGGCCAGGCTGGACAGGATTTGGAGTAACCAGACATAGTAGAATGTGTCCCTGCCCATGACAGAGGTGGGACTGGATGAGCTTTAAGGTCTCTTCCCACCCAAACCAGTCCAGGATTATTCCCATGCAAACAGTCCTGGAATTCTCCAAACCAAAGGGGGGTTGTGGGTGCCCTGGGACACGATTGCAATGACACACGGGTGACCTGTGTGTGTCCCTGTGTTCCAGGCGGTGCCCCAGGTGTGAGCAGCAGTCCCAGCACTCCCGGGGCTTGCAGCAGATGCCTGCAGAGGAGGGGATTTGTGCTATTTTTACCGACCACTTGCAGGCAGGGCTGGGACTCAATATCCCCCCTCAGCCACAGCCCCGGCAGAGCGCGGCTGTCCCAAGGCCAGGCGTCACCTCCCTCCTGCACAGCCAGGTAAGACACTGCCACTGCCCCGTGTCCCCCTTGGGTGTGCTGGTGGTGACGTGGGCACCAGACCCCCAGCACTCGCCCGTGACAGAGAGGAACCCCCAGCATGTGAATTTGTCTGAATTTCTTCCACTCTGAGGTGGATCAGACATTTCTTCTGCTCTTGGAGAGAGAATTGGTGAGGCTGCAACTGGGACAAACGCTCGGAGCTGAGATTTGCCTGTTTTTTTTATTTTAAAGGCAAACAGGAGTGTTTGGGGAGCACTTGCCTGGGTGTTCCAGCCTGGCTCACTGGTGGGAGGGTCAGGGTGAGAACAAGAGCGTGGAGTTGGAGTATCTGGGAGAGCACTTGTGGTTTGTCTACAACCTTCTGGAATGTGGGAGGATGTCAGGATTCACTGTGTTTGGGTTTATGGGGTTATTTCATTTAAATATTTCCATGATCCAGTGGTTCAATAAGCTTTATGAGCTTTTCACAGCTGGGACAGTGGAAATAGTTCAGAATTATCTTGTCCATATCCTCTTGTCCCCATCAGGGAGCAAAGTCTTTCACGGATGCTCCAGATCCAATAGTCCAAAAGTCCTGGCACTGGGGATTGCTGGGGATGTCTCACTGGCACAGCTGAGTCCCTGCTATTGTTTGGGAAGCCAATTTAGGACTATTTGCCCCTAAAATGTGACTGACCTTGGTAGAGGTTGTGAGCTCGAGGTGTGGTGTGGATCCTGACCCAAGGAATGCCGGGCTCTGCTTCAGCAGGGGACAATGGAAATGCTGAGAGGCTGCACCCAGCCCTTGTCAGCTCCAGGGAGAGAAAGGCTCCTCTGCCACCCCTGAAATAAACCGGGGGGCAGAAGCTGGGACCCAGCCTGCTCAAGGCACCAGTGCTGCCTGGTGTCCTTTGGGATGCTTGTCACAACACCAAAAACCCCTGCAAAGGCAGGAAACAGGATCTGTCTGATGTGGGTTGAGGACAAGGAAATTCCTGTTCTTGGCATTATTTCTTGTAAATCTAGGGATCTGGTTGGGAGGCTCTGGGGAAGAAGATTCCCGCTGGGATTTTATTAAATTCCCCCCCCCCCAACTCCATTTATTCAGGACATGTGTCTGGCTGAGCTGTGGGAGCATGGGGAGGGAACAGGGACAAGGAGACAGAGCCAGGAGGTGCCCTGAGATTTGCTTGGCACAGGCTACACACAAACCTGGGAGCAGCTGTTTGAGACCAGCTTTTCATTTCCCCCAGCATGAATCTTTGAGGTAGGTCTAAAGCAGTTTCCAAATTATTCCCTAAGCAAAAGGATCAAGGCAAAAAATCCCAGCTTGTCCTTTTCACTCTTAAGGAAAAGGACTTAACCCACACCTGGAAAATACGCTGTTTGAGGGAAAAAAAATTAAAAGGATTGGTATTCCCCCCACATTTTCTGCTGCTTGAGCTCACAGGGTGCCCAGGCTGCTCAGCACACAAGTGATCAATGGGGCCAGAGCAGGGCCAGGCTGGAGCAGCTGCCAGGGCTTGGGATCACAGGCAAATATAAAATAGGAAACCCTGAGTGTTTCACCTGGAATGTGGCTGCTGAAGGAACCTGCTCAGCTGTGGGCTCTGACTTAGAGAATCCCAGAATGGTTTGGGTTGGGAAGGACTAGAAAGCCCATCCAGTCCCACCCCTGCCATGGGCAGGGACACCTCCCACTGTCCCAGGTTGCTTCAAGCCCTGTCCAGCCTGGCCTTGAACACTTCCAGGCATGGGGCAGCCACAGCTTCTCTGAGCACTCTGTGCCAGGGCCTCACAGCCAAGAATTCCTTCCCAATATCCATCTAACCCTGCCCTTCGGCAGTGGGAAGACATTCTCCTTGTCCTGCCCCTCCATCCCTTGTCCCAGAGTCCCTCTCCTGCTCTCTTGGAGCCCCTTTAGGCACTGGAAGGGGCTCTCAGGTCTCCCTGGATCCTTCTCCAGGCTGGACACCCCCAACCCTCTCAGCCTGGTTCCAGGGCAGAGGTGTTGTCCCTTGCTCCAGCACTCCCCGGATGGATTTTGGATCTCCCATCCCTGCCATTGCCCACGGGAGCTGCAGGACAGGACTCCCTGAGCCGATACAGTGGGGGAACTCCCGAGGCGCCCCCATTTCTCCTGAGATTTCCAGCCTCCATCCCTTGCCCCGAGCTGGGGCGGGTGATGCAGCCGGCGGGGTAACAGCTCGGAGCTTGGGAAAAGCCTCGAGGAGCAGGAGCCTGAGCCCTGCAGGGCCGGCTGGCGGCACGCTGGAGCTTGCCGGAGATGCAGGCAGGTTTTCCCGGAGCTCGGCGGCTCGTCCCGTGTTTCGCTGGGGCTGGAGGCTGCGGAGCTGCTTCCCTCCGCCGACAGCGCGGGGCAGCACCGCACCTCGGCATCGCTGCCTCTGCCTCTGCCATGCGTGCATTTGGGATTTGCACCTTTGTTTCAGCTTCTTTCCCTTTCTTTGGCAGGGAACAGCACACGCCGCGATGCCAGAGCCGTGAGTTGCTGGAGTCCCCTCGGATCTCATAAAACCTCGCCCGGCTGCGCTTGTCCCTTTGGGGAGGATCAGCTGGGAGACTCTGCCCTGCCCCAGATCTCTGTGCCATTCCCCTTGCAAGAACTGACTTTAAATGCAAATTTTCCACCCTTTCAATGTCCCAGTTCAAACCTCGGGGCTTTCCTAGATCCCAAAATGTGGATCTCAGGGGGGGAGCACCGCTGGATTTGCCGTGAGGCTCTCTGTAGCACATTTTATAAATGCAGCTCATTTCAAAAATGCAGCACATTTCCTGGTGAGCAGAGAAGGGAGAAACTCCCTGTAAAGCTTTCCTGGAGCAATGACCTGGGGATGTCCCAAACCTGTGAACCTGAGCAGGATCCAATCATCCCGACCCAGCTGCAGTGGGAAAGGGGGAATGAGGGTGTCTGAACTGCAGGGACTGTGCTGGGGTTGGCACGATGGGCACAGTGCCAGCTCACCTGTCACACCTCAGTGACACTTTGGTTTTGTTAGCTGTGGCCCTGAGCTCCCACTGCATTTCCAGAGGGCACCTTCCCCTCTGACTTGGCTCACATGCTGGTGACAGCTGTGAGATACAAAAAAAAGGAACCAACTGCAACCACACGAGATGCTTTCCTTGACTGTTCCCTCTTTTTTACTCTCATTCCTTGATGCTCTGTTCTCTTCTCTTGTTCTTTCTGCTCCTCCCTGGCTGCTCACCTGCCTGCAGGGAGGTAAGTGCCTTTCCCTTTGGGAGAGATCTCGGTGCTGCTCTGCATTTGCTGCGCGTTTGTTTTCAAAGGGTGTTTTCTTTCCCTCCCCTTTCCCCTAGAGAAAATCTAAGATCACAGCCTCACGCAAACTCTTGTTGAAGGTAAGTCCTGAGGGCTGGAAACTCCCTGGGGTTTGTCTTGCTGGGGGAAAGGAGCCGGGTTGGAGTGCGTGGTCGGTGAGACAGGGATGAGGAGCAGCTCAAGGATGGGCTGTGGGTAGCAGCTCCCACCTCACCTTTCTCTTCTCACTCATGTGGGATTTGTGGTCCAAACAAACCTCCCCTTCACTGAGGTGGGGAGAGACCCCCACACCTTCAGCTCTGAAGCCTCAGCCTGTTTGTGCTCCAGCACAAACCTGTGAGCTCCCTGGGCTCTGGCTTGGGATAAACATTCCCTGCCCCAGCAGAGCCAATGTCAGCACCCAGCAGGACTACAGCCCCCACAGCCCCCAGGGCCCCACACCAAAGCTGTGGGGAGGCTTTGATGTGTGTTTGGGGACAGCAGGGAGGGGGTTGGCACACAAGACTGTCCCATCCTACAGACATTGTGTGAGTGGCTCAGGGGGGAACCAGGGGCCTGTTCAATTCACACTTCTGCCATTTCCTTGTGTTCCCAGAGTTTGATGCTGGCCAAAGCCAAGGAGGAGTGGGATCAGGAGATTGTAGACAAGCAGGCAGAGAAGGAGAGGTATCTGTCGGAGCGGGTCACTCCACTGCACACCAGTGGGCTCTCCTTGAGCCAGCTCCAGGTATTCCTTGGGCCCGAGGGTGGAGTGAGCTTCTTGGGAGCATGGAGGGACCTCATTCACTGCTCTCCTGTTTTCTTGGTCTCCAGGACCTGTGCAGGGAGCTGCATGAGAAGGTAGAAATTGTGGATGAGGAGAGATATGACATCGAAGCGAAATGCAACCATAACACCCGGGAGGTAGGAGGGACATGGGCTGGTTCCTTCTGGAAAATCCCTCTGAGTGACAGCTCTGGCCTCAGTGGGGATGTGTTATGGACCAGGCTGAGCTGGGATGTGGGACAAGGCACCAAGGTTTTCTCAGGCTGGTGTTTCCTCTGCAAGGCACCATCCAGGGCAAGGTTCATCCCTGCCCAAGGGAACTCAAACTGTCCTTGGGGTTGACAGAGAGCTTCCTCACTCTCCTGGTCACCCCTGTGGGTCTTAGAGCTTCTTGTGGTACAGCTGCCATCTGAGCAGGCTGGGCCCAGCCCATGGCCCAGCTCTGAGCCTGGGTGGGCAGAGCCTTGGTGGAGGTGGTCCTGCAGGAGAGGTGCAGACCTCTCTGGGACTCAGTGCTGGCAAAGCCTACTGCTTCCCACAGGGGCTCTTTGTGCAAGGCAGCCAAGCAGTAAACTCCCACTCCTCCTCCTCCCCTGCCCCTGCAGATTAAAGATCTGAAAATCAAAGTTCTTGATCTCCGAGGGAAGTTCAAGCGCCCTCCCCTGCGCCGGGTTCGCGTCTCAGCTGATGCCATGCTCAGGGCTCTGCTGGGCTCCAAGCACAAGGTGTCCATGGATCTCAGGGCCAACCTGAAGTCTGTCAAGAAGGAAGACACGGAGAAGGTGGGTGACTCCTCTGGAGGCTGGAGATGGACACGCTTCCTAGGGGTGCCCTTGCCCTTCTCCAGGGTACCCTGGTTCACCCCTTGTCAGCCTTGCAAAGAGCCTTGTGAAGCCATTCCCATTGTGGGATGTTCTGGGACCACACAGGACCAGTTTGACTGGGCCAAGCAGCTGGTGGATGGTAACATTCGACATTTAGGGCAGTGTCCATGGTGCTCTTCCCTCCCAGAGTGTGTGGGAGTCTCTCACCTGGGCCCCCTTGGCACCACTGCTGAGCTGCAGTGTCTGATCTTTGATCTGGTAGGGTACCCTGTTGGGCACAATCACACCCAGAAAACTCCCAGGGAACTCCCAGACCCAGATTAGATAAGGCAGAGCAGCCCAGCACTTGGCCTGAGATAAATGGCCCAGTTCCCACCAGATAGCTGAGGTGTAAGAAGGGAAAGTTTCAATGCCAGCAATGCCCAAACCTGCCTGGGGTGTGCAGGTGCCCCAGCACCAGGAGCTGTGCCTCATACCCAAGCACAGCTGGGGATTCCCTCTCCCCAGAGGGGTTTCACCAGCTTATTCCAGCTCAGCAGATTGAATGAAAATTGGATGAGCAGAATTGGATAAGAATCTCAATTTTCAGCTGTTTTTCCTTTGTCCCACCATTGTGGTATAGCACTTTTCCAGCCCTTTTCATCAGAAAACTGTTACAACCTGTTACAACTGCTTACAACCCTGGGCACCAGGTGGAGAACAGATCTGGGTTTGTTCTAGATGTGGTGAGATAGGGTGGGGCACAGCTTGTAATCCACGAATGCGGGGGGTTGGCAGAGCAGACACCTGGGCACACTCCCAGAGCTGCTGCCACCTGCCCGGAGGTACTGTCACCTCCCCTGTCTGCTCTGGAAGTGTCTGCCAGGCTCCCACTGTCACACCAACAATCCCAGTCCCCACCAAAGGCTGAGAGAAGATGGAGCTGGGAGGGCAATGCAGGAAGTGTTTTTACTTCAGTAAAAACATTTGCCCCACTGTGCTGGTGTAAACCCAAAGTCCCACGTGGTTTCTTCCTCCTAAAGAAATCTTTCTGGGATTATTGAGCCTTCTGGTGCATGAATGCAACTTGCCAGGCTTTGAGGTGGGGAGTATCACACGGATCCAGATCTCCCTGTGGAGATCAGGCTGCTGTTTGCCACCTCCCCAGCCAGCTCCTTGTGCAGGGACACATGGTGGAGGGGCAGGGACTTTGAGGGGGGGCAGCTGTGTCCCCCAGCTGATGGCTCTGTGCAGGGGGAGGGATGGGGCAGGGCTGCCAGACCCTCATCCCCCAGCCCTGTCCCTCCTGCAGGAACGCCCTGTGGAAGTGGGCGACTGGCGCAAGAATGTGGAAGCCATGTCGGGCATGGAGGGGAGGAAGAAGATGTTCGACGCTGCCAAGTCCCCCACAGGGCAGTGAGAGGTAGGGCCAGGTCCTGATCCCCCTGTTCTCTCTCAGCCTCCTGGGCTGTGCTTGGAGAGACACAGAAATGCCCCCACTCCCCACAGAAAAAGGCAACTCTTCCCCATATCCCACCCCACACTTGGCTGGGGGTCTGTCCCACACCTCCCTGCCATGGGGTCCCTGCCAGCCCCTCTTCTCCTCTCCTGGGTGCTCCCCTCTGAGTGTGTTGGCCGTGTCACCCTCATCCTGTGGGCATCGCTGACAACACTGTCAGGCTGCTGGCAGCAGCCAAAGCTGCCCCTCTGCCCCTCTTGCTGATGCTTTCCCACAGGAGCACTGGGAAGAAGATTGTCCCCATCCCTGCTGCCAGCCTGCCCTTGCTGATCCTCTGTCCCTTCGTGCCCTTCCCTGAATTCCCACTGAGCTGAAACACAAGGACAACAGTGTGGGAAGGAGACCTGAGCTTCTTCCTTCCAGCAGTGCCCCCAGCCCTGCTCCCGCACAGCATCCCCCCTCCGTTAGCTACAGAGGCCATGCTGTCCCCAAGGGCCACTGGCCACCCATCCCCTCCAGCCCTGCAGAGATGCCCCCGAAGCAGCTGCTCCCCCATGTCCTGTGGCACCCTGAGATGTCCCTGTGCAGCCACACGTGTATTAAAGGATGTGTCTTGGGCTGAGGTCGCATGGGCTCATCACTGGGGGAACTCTGCAATGTCACCATGCTGGCACTCAGACACCACACCCTGGGGTCACACAGGCTTCGGGCTCATTCCTTCCAGCCCCCAGTTGCTCCTCAAGTCCCACGAGTTCTTCTGAGCTCCTTGGCCCCATTCAGGGGCCACCCTTGCTGGGCCTCAGGGGTGCAGCACCTTCCCAGCCACCAGGCTGGGTGAATGGAGCTGCCTGTTTCCCAAGCCCCACTTCTCCTCTGGTTTTGGAAAAGCCTCCAGAGCTCCAGACACCAACTCCCTCACCATCTGCCCACAACAAGCACTGGAGCTGTGGCAATTGGGACAGCCCCATTTCAAGGCTTAATTCCAGAGATGAATCCATATTTCAGGCCAAACATCCCATGCTTCCCTCCCAGCCCAACCATTTCCTGTGTCACAGCCCCCCAAACTGCAGCTGGTCAATGCAGGCAGCTGGAAATGTGTCATCTCATTCTGGAGCAGGGCTGGAGGGGTGAATTAGTGAGAATTCAAACTACATGGGATCTCCTGGCTTAGGGCACTGCAAGAGATGCTCAGCCCACACACACAGAGCATGCTCTTGGTAGTTGCAGCAGTGCCTTGTCTATGTTCCATGGTATCCAGAGGAATTGCAGTATCCACAGATTGAAGCCCACACCACACCAGGGTGTGTTGCAGCACCCCCCATCCCTTTGGAGTGAGCCTGTAAAGAGCAGAAAATGCAATAAACTGGGAGCAATGGGCAAGTCCCAGACAGGGCTGGACGGAAACTGCATCAAAAAGTGTGCGGGCTCCAAGACAGATCAACCTTCCCAGGACAACAGTGCATTCATTCCCTAAAGAAAGGGAATGGGAAAGGGAAAAAATGGCTCCATGCAGATGGCTCCCACAGGACTTCCCACAGCAGACTGGGAAACAGCAGACAGTGGGAGTGAGGGGGAGGCTTCGGGAGGTGGGTTTGGGTTTGAGTTTGGATTTGGGTTTGGGTTTGGGTTTGTCTCCAAGACAGCTGAATTCCTCTAGCATCACATATCTTCCTTTGGCTGGTTTAGGGATACTGAGCCAAGCTGCTCACTGTCCCCGGGCACAGAGGGTGAGGGAGGAGACTACTGGGACACTTCTCTATCCCAGCCACCAGCACTCAAGGCTGCCACAACACCCTGCAGCTCTTTCATGGAGGATTCAAAACTCATATGCAAACTCTTCCCCAAATCAAGAATGTATCAGAGGAGGCTGCCACTGGAAAATTTGCTCCCTTGGCTCAGTATTTGGGATGCTCAGTCCTTGTCCTTCCACCTGACCATCCATCCCCTCAGCATCCTCCCGCAGGACTGGAGCAGTTGCATGGCACACAGAGCCTTTCTTGCCCATTTTTTTGTCTTTTCAAGCTTAATTTGGCCAAGCAGCTGTAGCCTAGCAGGGTGCCAGGAGTCCTTTGTCCTCATTGCAGACACCCCAGGACAGGTTCCAGGCAGGCCCAGCCATGGGATGTGTCTCTGTCTTGGCCAACACTGGTGACTCAGCTCCCAGAGGAGAGCGGAGAGGGTGCGTGGTGAGACCCAGGGTCTGCCATGGCCCGGCCTGCCCCACACTGGAGGCAGAAGGTTTTGGTTAGCAGCTTACCCCTCCAAGCTCAGGGCCCAGGTGGGAGCAGTGCCGAAGTCTGACATCCTGGGATCTCTCCGGGAATCCCCAGAGGGAACTCACAGAGGTCCTGGCAGGGGAAGAAAGACGTGCAGGCAGAGTTAATAACCGTGACCTGATCAACTGGTAGAGCTGGAAAATGCAATAGAGTTTTCATGGAAACAAAGCCTTCTTCAGGCCTGGAACAGAAGCAGAAAATGGCACAGCAGGGGCTGAGAACAATTCTCTGAGCTTAGTACAATTATACTAATTTGTTAATTTAAAAAAAGGGGTGGAGTTTGTGGGGTGGGGAGGGATGGAAAGGAGATGAAAGGCCATAGTGGTGCTGTGTGCTGTGCACCAGGCCCTGGTCAATGCTGGGCACTCAGGTTGTTCCTGTCCCTGTATCTGTCCCTGTGCCTGGGACACAAATGTCCCAGTCCCTGTGCTCTGCCCGCCCTCAGATCCTGCTCACCCAAAACTGCTGCAGAGCCAAACCTAGGGGCTCCCCAGGGTGATTCTGCAGCCCCAAAGGCAGCCAGGTGTGCTCAGCAAGGTCCCAGGGCCCACGTGCCCTTGTCATGGGCTACCAGTGGCTTTGTGGGGCCACCTTGTGCTTTAGATTGAACAGGGAGAGAAAAACCCACCCCCAAAACTTTTCCCTCTACAAGATTCCATACTTTTTCAAAGTATAATGCTCCTAGTCACTGGGTCTCATTTTCGTCCCTCTCTGGTGGAAAACCACAATGACTTCAATTGGAAAACGAAGTTTTACAGATTTCAATTTTATTAGGAACACAGAAAAAGTGCAGGGGGAAAAAGCTCTTTTAGTGGGACTGAATCTCCAGGGGAAGATGCGTCAGCTCTGAGCTCTCTTGAGTGGATCAGGGACTGGGATCCAAGTCGTCCTCTCCATCTCTGCTCTGGAGCTGCTCCTGTAGTCCTGAGCCAGCTGGGATCCCAGTTCTCCCCATGGCAAAGGGGAAGGCTGAGTCTGATGCACCTGCCTTCCCTCATGCCACAGCTCTGCAGTCCCATGGTTGTTTCCCTCCCAGGTGACAGCAACCTCAGCTTCTACTCACGGAATTAGAAAGGAACTCTCCAGTACATTTTTACTGAAAATTCAGCCTAAATGGGGGACTCACAAGGCTATTCTCAGAGAGAGAGATGGATGGAGGAGTTACTGGTGTCTCTTTCTAGAGGAACTGGAAGACAGCCCTGTCTCCTTGAGCTGAGCAGAGCCCAGTCCCCACTGTCCTGCAGTTTACTCCACTGCAGCCTAAACCCCCCAAAAGAAAGCAAAGCACTAGAATCTTAAAATGACACAAATTTCAAATTAAATTGGACACTAGGAACTTCCAAAAACGTCTCTCCTTGTTGGTTGTAACATGGTCCCTTCCAAGTTACAGGGGCTGTGTAACCTCTTTGCTGACCAGCCATGCTCAGAGACACCTGAACTGTGCCCAAATATTTCTGTTATATATCTGAATATTTGCAGCTCAGCTGGAGGCTGGAGCTGCAAAGGGAGCATGGGAGAAAGATCAGTGGTGATGGGCAACCTTGGGGTGGGAAGGGGGAGAAGTTTATTCCATGGCCTCTGAAGGTGACTGCAGCATCTTACCCTGCACAGGGCTGGCACAGGCTGGAGTCCCTGAGGTGAAGGTGAAACATTAACCTTGGACCCCTGTGGGCTCTGGGTGCAGGATCAGACCCTATGGCAGGGCCATGGCACAACCCCCTGTCACCCCTTACTTGTCACAGCTGGTCCTGTGTGTCCCCTGTAGTAAAAATCAGGAAGCAATTTTCCCCTCCTGGAGCCTCCTAGGTTCAGGTGCTGCAGCTCCGGGGGCAGGAGCAGGGCTCAGGGTGAGCAGGGCATATCCCTCTTGTCCAGCTTCCCTTGCTGGGCCTGAGCCCTGTCCCTCACTGCTCACAGATTCCTCAGGATTCACAACCAATTCAGGGGTGCCAAGGCACAGGACAAGGAGCAATGGCCACAAAACTCAAAGAAGTTCAACCTCAACATGAGGAAGAACTTCATTCCTTGGAGGGTGCAGAACCCTGGAATAGCTGCCCAAGGAGGGCCTGGAGTCTCCCTCTCTGGATACATCCCAAACCCACCTGGATATATCCCTGTGTCCTCACTCCAGCTGACTCTGCCTGGGCAGGGGGTTGGACTGGCTGATCCCCAGGGGTCCCTTCCAGCCCCAACCACCTTGGGATTCTGTCACTCCCTGTGCTGTGAAGGTGCAGCTGTCACAGAGCTGCTGGCAGTGAGCCAGACCTGTTCTGTCTATCACCTGAGACATTTGTCATCCTTAGATCTGGAACGTCACAGGGATCTGATGAGAAGGCCAATCTGCAGGGAATTGGAACCTGAAGGACAATGAGGCACCATGGTTGAATTTCCAAAGCCAGATTTGTCCTTTTTTTAAAAATAAAAATCTAAATTCTAAAGGAAAATAGGCCCTCTGGTATCTGGTGCCAGGCAGTTCAGACAATGGATATTCCTTTCCTATGAATATTTCCTTTCTTAGAAAAGGCCATAATCGGGCTTGGTTCAGTTTCTGAGCAAGCACCAATTCCAGACCCTTCTACAGAGCTCTCTCTGTACCATCACACACATCTCCCCAAAAGCTGAATACATTTTAGGGGGAAAGAGAGCCCTGGACCATTCCCAGGCCTATGGAGCACCATCTCAGGGATGCAGGAAGACCTCCAGCTCCTCCCAGAGCTTTTAAATGCTGGTGAGACCTCTGGGAGCTGTGGCACCACTGCAGTGCTGGGATGGAGCTGAGCAAGACTGAAAACCCCTTTTCCTGGCCACGTCCCAGCCCAGGAGGGAAGTCTGGGAAGAAAATGCTGCTCCACCATGGCAGAGCAGCACGGATGAGCCTTGGGAGTCAGGGAGGAGCTGAGCCGTGGCTGAGGCTGAGGGATCAGCACAGCACAAGGGATGGAGGTGGAGGGTTCATGGCTGGGCCCCAGGAGAAGCTGAGGAATGCCATAATTGCAGCACAGTTGTGCAAACTGGGAGCTCTCCACCACGCTGTAGCCAAAGAAACAGGCTCTGCACTGTGATGAGACACAGGACACTGTTCCCAAGGGAAAAGCCTTGAAAAACCTTTGAAACTGGTCCAGCTCCTTAGAGGGCATTAATGAGTTCTGCTGATCACACCAGGGGAAGCTCTGGGCTCCTCCTCGGGCAGGTGCAGCTCCCCTGGGCAGAGCAGGGGAGAAGGGTTTGGCCCTGAAGCTTCCCTGCTCAGGGCACATCCTGCAGCCACAAACACAGAGCCTTCCCCTCAGGGCTGTGGGTCTGCAACAGCAGATGGGACAGCCTGGAGAAGGGAGCAGGTCTGGATAAACATCAGACTGGTTCTCTGGACATCCTTTCCCTCACAGACTCGTCTTCTGCCTGATTTCATCACCCTCAGCTGTGGAGACCTGCAGCTTGGGCTATGCTTTGAGGATGAGCTCAGGGTGGCCTAAATAGCTTTGTTAAAGGAAATCTGGTCTGACAAAGTAATTGTTGTTTGCAGAAGGCATCAATGAGCCTGTGGATAAGGGTGACCTGGGAGACAAGCATTTTCTTGGGTTTTCAGAAGCAAAGACCTTTAGGTCAAGCGCAGCTCAGAGGGAAAGTCCAAACAGAGCTAAATAAACAACCAGCAGAGAGGAAACAGTAGTGAGATAACAAACTGCTGATAATTCCTGCAATTTTGTCACAGCAGAGGGAAGACTGGTGATGCAGACATTCAGAAAGATCTGGCAACACTTGAAGTTTGGGGATAAAGTGGCCAAGGAGGTTAAGAGAGGTATGAAGTGACACACAGGAAAAATCCAGCATGATGATCTATGAGATGAGGAGCTCTGGTCTGGCTTTACCTCCTTGAGAGTGAAATTTTGGGGTTATGGTAGATATGAAAAGACGTGAGGAACATCAGGAAAAACAAGAACTCCATGGCAGCAAAGATTTCCAGCCATGCAAGGTCAATGCTTTGTGCTGCCGAACAGCCCAGCAGGACTCACCCAAGATAAAGGAGGAAATTTCCAGCAGTAGGAAATAGGCCTTGGGAACTTCTTGCTGAAGGATATTTTCTCTACTGACCATTTTCCTGGGTTTGAGGGAACGGGGGCAAACCCATGGAGGAGAAACTCTCTGAGGGATCTTGAATAAAGAGGAAACTCTGTTCAGCTCCAAAGGTTTTTGAGCTGCAAATAAAGCCCTGGGAAGGGGCAAGTGTCAGCAAGGGGGCAAGTGTCAGGCAGGCTCATCCTCTGCCTAATCCCCAGGCACTAAATACCCATCTAGAATTTCTTCAACTTAATAACCAGAGGAATTGCAGACTGGAAGGTTTTCTATTCCTTTGCTGTGTAGATCCTAGCTGGGGGTGTTCTTTCACTGCCACATTCAGTCTAATCCTTTGGAAAACCCTGCTAAGTCCTGTACTCCAGTGCTATCCTTTGGCAATGAGTTTTGTGAGCACCATGCTTGCTGCGCATTAATCACAGAGCTTTTATTGCTCCAGAGGAGCTGCTGATGCTGGACTCCTATATATAGTCTGTCAGCAATTAGCAGGATGCTTGCAAGGTTATTTAAGTAATTTTTTTTCCCTTATGACACAACTAACTGAATTCTCTCTATATATGAAAACACTTGAAAGACGAGCAATTACTGCAAGAAGAAAGAAGAGCAGAGAGCGAACCCTCCTTGAAGTGGGCGGCTCGTTTGACAGGGCTATCTCCTAGAAATGGGATTTTAATCAGGAACCTTTGATTAAAATTGTTGCTCAGGTCATGGCACACCCCTTTTTGCTGGAGGCATGCAGGGCCAGCCCAGCCTCACAACCAGCTCCTCGGGCTGGTGCAGGAATCGATCTCACTGGGAGCAGAGGTTGTACTCAAGAGGTCCTGGATGACATTTCCTGCAGGGAATAGTGCCTGGCTGCCCGAGCAGCGGGAGCACTGAGGTCGTGGTCTTGCTGTGAGAAAATCCAGGCTGGGATACGGCTCTGCTGTGCCTGGGACTCCCACCCCTAAAACAACTCCCATTCCCCCAGTAAAGGCAGCGTCCACCTGGCTTCACACCTGCCCTTGGCAGGAGGGGCTGCCCTGTGCAAGGGCAGGGTGTCTCGGGGCACAGCCAGAGCGGGGGATGCGTTTGATGGGCTGGGCCCACGTGCAGGATGAGCCTGGGCACACAGTCCCTCTCTGGCACAGGGCTTCAGCACACAAAAATTGGATCCCCCCATGATCCAGCCCCCTCTCCCGAGACTCTGTGAGTGCTCACGGCTGCAGCAAAGCTTATAAGAATGGGTCGACCTTGACAGCTCCATCAGAGACATCTAGAAAGGGACGGAAGGAGCAGGGGACCCTCCCAAGCTCTTTGGCAAGGGCTGGACTGCGCCCAGCCGGAGGTGTTTTAATGACTGTTTTGGATCCCCGGGAGCCAACCTCCTCCCACTCAGCCCGGAGTAATTCACCTCCTCCGCCGGGCTGCAGGAGTTGTTGACTGGTGGATTGTGGCTGGTAGAACAGGTTCTCTGCAGGGAGTTGTCTCCGAAACGCTGCGAGACGTGGATGGCCTGAGCCGCGGGTCCCGGCTCGGAGCCTGGCAGCGAGGAGGGCTCTGGGTTTGCGTGGCACTGCTGGGCAGGGCGGCTCTCGTCCCGCGCCGCTGGCACACAAATCACAGCCCTGCCTGTGTCAGGTAGATAAGGAACCATGTGATGCAGCTGGTGGGGAGCGGGTGGCAGGCAGGGTAAAGGTGCACAGGGAAATAACCTTGCAAGGAGCTCCTCCCTCCCTTCTTGGGGAGCAGAGTCTCCGGGCAGCGCTGATCCCCCGGCTCCCACGGCACCTTGGCCGCCTGGATGCCTGCGAAGGTCCTGGGGGCTGTCTGAAACTCCTTGGAAGCAGGAATGTCCTGTAGCAGAAGGAACTGGTCCGATCTCTCCAGGTAAATGCTGTGGATTAATGCTTAACCCTTTCCACCACCGGCCGGGAGGGGTGCGGGTGGGCTGCTGGTGGCCGAAGGGGCCTGGGGAGGATGGGAAGAGGGGGCAGCTGCCCTGGGAGTGTTGGTTGTTGTTTGCAGAGGTGAATGCCAGCCCCACGGAGAGCTCCGCGCTGCTGGAGTTTATTGTGGCTGGGCACGATCAGTTTTTGTTTCTGCTGCCTGGGGAAGCTGAGCCAGGTACAGGAGAATTACCTGAATAAGCATTCTCTCCCCATGCTGGATACATTTTGGGTGTGTTTTGCCTTTCTTTGGGGAACAGACTGTCTGGGCTGTGCCTCCAGACTTGCTCTGAGTTGGCTGGGGGCGTTTCCACTCCCCCCATGGCCATGCAGCCCCTGGGTGTGTGTCCTGCTCTGCCTTGCAGAGACTGCAGCCCATCCTGTGCTGAGCAAGCCCTGATTCAGCGGCAGTGACTGAGCAATCGCCGCAGCACCACCAGCTCCCTCGGCCTCCCCAAAGAGTGCTCCAGAGTAGGGGAGGCTTCTGGGCATCCTGGGGCGGGTCAGGGGCTCGCACGAGGCTGGAGCAAGGTGGGATCAGCCCTGACCTCCCTCGGACCCCAGGGCAGCCCCACCAGCCTCGACTGTGCAGGAGCTGTGATGAAAACTCAGAGCCATGCTGTCCCACAAATCGGAGCAGGAATCCTGGTCCAATTGGATGTTATGGCTCCGAGACTTAATTGCAAATCTCAGTACAGGGTATAAGAAAGAGGAGTTCATAGAATCCCAGAATGGTTTGGGTGGGAAGCTTAAAACTCATCCTATTCCCCCCCTGCCATGGGCAGGGACACCTTCCACCATCCCAGGCGGCTCCAAGCCCCATCCAACCTGGCCTTGGACGCTTCCAGGGATCCAGGGGCTGCCACAGCTTCTCTGGGCACCCTGTGCCAGGGCCTCCCCACTCTTAACTGTGAAAAACTTACTTTAGTTGAGGCCCCACCAGCTCTCAGCTGCCTCTGCCGTGGGTGGGACAGATTCAGAGGCAATTCCAGCCCCGTCCAGATCCAGATCTGAGCCACGGACCTACCCCCAACAGCAGCCCAGCTGGTGTCTGCTCCTCGTGTGCTTCACAACCCCGGGAGGCATTTCCTGACCTCTTCTGAGATGAGGCAGCACTGAAACAGCAGAAATGTCAGAAATCTTTGCACTAATCATTGACAGGGCAGGAGAGGACAAGGCAGGGACACTTGCAAAGTTTTTTACTCATCTCTTTGAGTTTAAAAAGGTAAGACAGCAAAAAACAAATCCCTCTTTGAAAAGAGGAGGGAAAGATTGGCAGAGCAAATCCATAGCCTGATGGGTGGATCGCTTAATTACAAATAACGAGGAGCTGTCTGTGTGTACGAGGTTTTGTGCTGCCTCAGAAGGAATGAGGTAATTCAAGGCAGGAACCCCCCATTTTCACTTCGAATGAGATTGTCCGTTTAAAATCAAAGAAATACTCGGTCGTCATGAGGATTTAGCCTGGCATTAGAGCTCTGTGCTGTCACTGCTTGAGGGACAGGAGTGCAGAGGCACCGGATCTGTGTCCCCCCGTCCGGGAACCTGCCGGCTGGGAATGTGCATGCAGTGATCGCTGTCCCGGGAAAGCGCCGGGGGCTGCGCACACGCGGCCGGGCTGCGCTCCCTGGGCACATCCCAGCCTTCGTCAGCCCCGTCTCTCCTGGTACCAGGCGTGGCATTGGAGACCGCCTGGAGCTCCCCAGCCGCGGGTCCGATGGCTGTTGGGGTTGTTCGGCTGTGGGGTCAGCGGGAGGGAAGGGCAGCACAGCCGGCACTGCCCTGTCCTGTGCCCAGCCCTGGGCTCTCAGGCCGGTCCTGTCCCCCCGTCGCGCTCCGCTGGCCCCGCCGCGCTCCCGCCTGCCCCGGGCAGGAAGAACAGGAGCCGCAAACACTCGCGGGGGGTAGAGCGGTTTAATTTATGACCGGCTGGGATTACTCAGTAACTCGGAACCAGCCACGAGTCCTCGTGGCCGCGCTCGCCGTAACTTGGCCCTGCCCTCTGACTTTCGCTTAAAGTCAAATTCATGGCCAAGCCTGAGGCGAGGCGACGCTGGACGGAGCTGGGATGAGGTCCTGGGATGGATCCTGCGCAGGAAGGCTCTGTTGGGGTGCCAGGAGCTCCATGGGATTCCCTGCAGTGTTTGTGGCTGATTGCGGGCTTGTGCTGGGGGAGATGAACCTGGCTCTGAAAAGCTCCATCCATCCAATAAAAATATTTGCCAACACAGTTCATGCACTGGTACAGAGGATGGGCAGGTTTGGCACAGAGAACAGGTGGCAGAGCTGGTGTTTTCCAGATGTCTTTTTATTCTCAATGGCGTTTTATTAAAAAAAACCCCAAAAAACCCAACAAAAACAACCCACATTTGGCTTGTGCAAAATAAAATGCTCAAAGATTATTCCAGACCTCGTCTTTTTGGCTCAGTCTGGGATTATAAACATTTTCCAGTCCAGGCACATGCAGGGGGGAAGAGGAGCCCTGACAGTCCCATCCCCAGGCAGAGCCTCTCAGCTGTTGCCTTCAGCCTCTGATACTTTTGCATCTGAGGCTTTTTAGTCTATAAAATTAAATTGCCATCACCACAACTTGGTTTTGGGATAAAATCTTGTGCCATAGTGGTTAGCCTTCCAGTTTGTGTGGTTGAGGTCTGTGTGGTAGCTCAGGAGTCCTAGTCTGGCTAAGTTACAGGTTCAATATCCTTCCCCTAGAAGGTTTGCTTAATATAGGGATTCCTTTGAAATGAGTGCTCCCTCCAGCAGGAGAAAACAGGAGTTGGAAAGTTAAGTGCTTGCTTTGGGAAGGGCCTGTTTCAGCTGGGTGGAGTGAGAGCACTTTGGGTCGCTTGGCTTGTGCTGGCATCGCTCTCCTCCAGCAAGGTGACTTCTGTCAGCCCCTTGGCCTTGCCCAGGCTGTAGAGCAGTTCCTTTCTTGTCTGGCACCAGGGCTTCAGGGTGCCCATGAAGGACACAGCCTCTGCATGTCCTTGTGTTTCCTCCCAAACAGCCTGGCCAGGCAGAGGACCCTGGAGGATGAGGAAGAGCAGCAAAGAGAACGCCGGCGAAGGCACCGGAACCTGCTGTCATCTACATCCACGGATGAGGAACCTGCCAGCCCTGTCAAAGACACCAGCCCAACTTACAGCAGGTCTGTGGAGTCCTGCTGTCATTGGCCTTGCTCCTGACACTTGGCCCTAGCAGCTGCTGCAGGGATTGGTGGGAATGGCTCCTGGCTGAGGGAGGGCTCAGCTATGGGAAGAGCTGTGCTCCAACCAGCAGCCCCTGGGAGGAGGGATGGGGTCCCCAGGAGGAGCACAAGGGAGGGATGTCTCGGGTGGGCTCCCCGTGGCACAGGAGCAGGAGTGCTGGGGGAGGGCTGGTGCCACGGCTGAGCTCAGATGAGTGCTGCAGGTGAGATCTGCAGCAGGTAAGGGGTGCCCAGCTCTGCAGGGCAGGAGAGCAGAGCAGGCAGAGCCTGGCTGACTGTGCTGCCCCTCTGAACCTCCCAGTGACGCTGCGGGACCCTTGCTGAAGTGGGGATCTGACCCAAGGGCTTTCTAGTGGTGCTTCCAAAGTCCCTGGCTGCATGGAGCTGGGATTTGGAGGTGCTCTGAGACCAGACTGCCCTTACACAACCTGACCCACTCTCTAAATTGATCCTGGGAGTGTCCAGAATTTAGGTGGTTTGTGTCCATAGTGAGACTCCCACTCCAGAGCTGTTTCTGTGTTTCAGGTGGGATGGAGTTAGGATGCTTGAGTTGGATATGGGGTGGATAGGGGCTGGACATGACTAAAACGAACCAGGTGGGAAGTTCCTCTTCCCTGGTGCTGACACAGGCTGGCCTTGTGATGATTGCAGTTCAGGAGGGGGGCAAATGTTACGCCATCTCCTTCACAATCCTGAGTTTGCAGACGCCTCCTGCCAGGTGTCCTTCTGCCCCTTCCCAGAACTTGTGCCTGTTTGCCTGGGGGAAGGAGAGGAAACAGCTTTTGACAGGCTATGTTGGAACTGTGGGTGGACCTGCCAGAGCAGATTGACTTCCAACTGACGCTTCCCACTTAAATTTGGTGGGATTTTTCCTAGTACAGTGAAGAGTCACAGCCACACTTCTTACCCAGCAGCAGACCCAGGACACTGCCCTGAACCTGGATCTCCTTGGCACGGGACTTGGTGGGTGCTGGGGTCCTGGGACAAGGCTGCAGAAATGCTTCATTTCTATGAGAAAAAGGAAAAAAAGTGAATTTTAATCCAAACTTTTTCTCAGACAGCTGAGCTGGGATGATGGGGATGAGAGTGGCTGAAAGCTCTGGTCTGCAGGGAGGACTCCAGAATGTTGGTGGGATTTTTATGTCCCTCTCCTGGGCCTTTTGCCTCACTTGCAGCATGAAATCCACCCTTCTAGCCCCAGATGCTGAGGTTGTCATCCCATGTTGTTCCTGTCCCTAGACCTCCATCCCTGGTGAAGCCGCAGTCTCCAGAGGATGGGGAGGAGCGAAAGCTCTCAGAGGTCCTGAAGACGCAAGAAAGGAGAAGGACGAGGTGCCTCCCACCCGTGTCCGAAAAGCTGAGGCAGGAGAAGGAGCAGAAGGAGCCAGGGGTGGGAGAAAGCTGCCTGGAGACAGGGCCACAGCCCCGTGGGAGGCAGGAGAGCAGCCAGGCTGCAGAGCAGGCTCAGGAGGTGGCCAAAGGCAGAGAGGACCTGCCAGGAGACAAGAACCTGGAGCCAGCCTCCGAGAGGAAGGTGGTGGTGAGGGCACAGCTCCAGGACAAAGAGCAAGGAGTGTGGACTCCTCGGGGGAAGCAGAGGAAGGAGGCAACGGAGCCGCCAGAGGTGGGGAGCTGCCGGCTCCGGGAGGTGAAGATCCTCACCAGGGTGGGAAACTGCAGCATAGAAGAGAAAACCTCAGCAGTGACCTCATCTCTGGAGCAGCAGGTGAGCAGGAATGGATGGGGCACGAGGCCTCAAGGGGAGAGGTCCTGGGTGCTGGGAGGACCAGAGAGGGGGACAGCCCAAAAGTACCAGGAGGAAAACGGGACCCGAAGGATTTTGGGGAAGGTTTTTCTGAGAGCTGCAAACCACGAAGTGATGGACAGGGTCCCACCACCTCTTTCCCTCCCTTGTCTGTGCTGTCCTGATCACCTTCTCCAGCAAGTCCCTCTGATTGCCATCATGGTGAAGGGCTGTTTGGGACTCTGTATGTCCAACTGAGGAAACGTTTGGAAGATTTTGATCTCAAACTCCGGCCTCCAACCCAGTTCTTGCCCTGGCTGCTCAGCTCCTGTCTTCTCTGTAGGCTCTGCAGAGATGCATCTGAGATCTCCTTTTTCCTCAGCAGCCATCCAGGAACCCCTCAAAGCAGGTAATCCAGCTGTCCCCTCCCCGAGATGAACCTGCAGAAAAGCCAGACCCTTCTCCAACTCATGTCACCTTCAGCAGCTCCATCCGACGGGCCAGCCCAAGAACTGTCTCCTTTCGGGTAAGAGCTAAAGCAGGTGGGGAAAGAATTCCATTGAGACAGTGGAGGATGGGGAGAAGGAAGGATTGATTTGGCCTCTGGATTATGTGGGCAGAGCTGGTTCCCAGAAGTGTGTTCAAAATTTACCCTTGATCTGGGCACTGCAGTCCTGCTTCCTTCTTCCCCCTGTTTTCCTTCTCCATGTCTGACTGAAGGTGAGTGAGGATGAATATGTCCAGTTCATCCACCTTGTGCTGGCCAGAAAACTCATGGGAAGTGATGAGAAAACAAGGAACTCATTGTCCTCAGAATTTCCAGAGCCACAGGATTTACCATCCACCTTCCAGCCTTTCCAGTCTTATGTGAAAGCATGGGATAAAAATAACATCCATCCGCCTTCTCGTCCCATGTTACAGTCCGAGAAAATATTTTATTTCAAAAGAGATCTCTGGAATAAAGTGGTTGAAGAGGCTGGGAAAACAAAGAACTGTCAAGATCATCCCTGCTGTGAGTCAGGGCTGACTGGCTACACTTGATTGACTTCTGTGAGACTTTATTGGGAATTAAACTGTTATCACCATAAAGTGTCTATAGTCTGGGGAGCTTTGAAATATGAGATAAGCTCTAGTGTGGGTGCAAATGGAGCTCTCCTGGGGGAGATCAGTGAGATAGTGTCTCCCATGTTTATCTTGGATAATCAAAGTTCACTGCAGGATCTCCTTGTGTCTTCCAGATCATCTCCAGGAAGCAGAAAGAAGAGAGTCAAAGCCCTCTCACAAGGAGGTCAGCACCTCTTGTTGTGTTGCTTTGGTCCTGCTGGGCAGAAGTTGCCATCCTTTGTTTTCCGAGGGAGGAGGAGGTGATGGGGCCTGGCAGGCCTGGCACAGATCTGCTGGACATTGGTCCCCAGGGTGTTGGACTGGGTGGGCAGTGATACTTGGCAGGGTACAGGACAATGTCCAATGTGCAGCTTGCATCTGAATGAGATCTGGAATCACAGAACGGTTTGGATTCCAGGGGACCCTAAAAATCTTATTCCAACTCCCTGCCATGGGCAGGAACATCCTTCATTCTCCCAGGTTGTTCCAATATCCTTCAGCAAGACCCCACTTCTCTTGAGTCATGTAATTCCGTGTTGGTGCTTGTGTCTGCACAGGTCCCATCCATGGGGACATCAAAACAGGTCCATGAGCAACCTGACCTGGCTTTGGTGACCAGATCAAGGGATCCTCCACCCCTCCTTGGGCAGGTGCATGCTGTAGGCAGAGCCACACTGACTTTGGGGGTGATGCTGTTCAGAGCTGGCAGAGCTGAACCCAGGGCAGGCTGAGGAGCTCTGAGATATTTCAGTGTTCAGTGTGGCCCTGCAAAGGTGGTGACACCAGGAGATCTCGGTCACCAGCAGGGAATGGACTGCTTGGTTCACCTGGCAGATAGATGCAGGAGTGCCTGGGTGGGACAGGGCCCTCTCCTGCCAAGTGTAGCTCCCCAGGACCCGGGGCTGAGTCCCAGGAGATCCTGAGGGGGCTGGTTTCAACTCTTCCCTCTTCACCAGTGCGAGTCTGAGGATCCCAGGCAGCAACAGCACCATTGGGGAGAAGCTGGAAAAGTACAATTCAGCTGTGCAGGTACCAAAGGCCCTTGGCAGAGCCAGGGGGTGGGAGGGTTGTGTGGGGAGACAGAGAGGGGTGGCCTGGAGCTGAGTCGGGATAAGAGGACCTGAGCTGCACCAATTACCAGAGCTGATAGGGATGAAGGAGATGGTCCCAGGGGGAAAAAGGGATTTGCCTCAGGGTTTTAGGAGCAGGGACCCCTGCAGGGAGGAGATAGCCTTTGGAGAGCATCTGGGGATGCTGTGGTGCATTGGGGGAAGCAGTGCACAAGGCTGTGAGTTGACAATGGACAGGGGGAGACCAGACCCCAAGGGGTTCAGGGTGTGAGCCAGAAGTTGGACTTTGCTTTTCATGCCTAGGGGTGCAGCACAGCCCTGCTGACACCCTTCTCTCTCCTAGCGCTCGGAGGGGGTAAAATCCTCTGTGCCTGTCCAGAAGAGTCGCCTGCTCTCCTCAGAGGGGGTGGCGAGCAAGCGCAACTTCTTCGAGGGAAGTGCTCCCAGCAAGGCAGAGCCAGCGGCTCTCAGGAAGGTGAGGCAGGAGCTGCTCTGAGCAGAGCTCCGAGTGGGTCTGTGCTGGGGCAGGCACCAGCTTTGGGGCAAATCTTGCCCTCTTTGGAGACTAGGCTCAGCCTGGCAGCTGCTGCAGGGATTGGTGGGAGCTGGGCGCCAGGGCCGCGTTTGGGCACAGGAACTGCCCTGGCACTGTGTGGGTTACTGCCAAGCACTGGAATTTGAGAAGCTGGGACGGAGCCAGCGTGTAGGCTGGGCTCTGCCTCCTGCAGCTCCACTCAGTCTCCCTGTGCCCTGGGGACTGGGCCGGGTTACATTCGTGCAGAGGGAGAGCTACTGCTGTAACCCTGGTGTCCATCCCTCTGTGTGCCACAGGACAACCTGAAGATCCCAGGATCAGTAACATCCCGCATTAATCTGTGGATCAGCCGAGCTCAGGAGCCTGCCAAGGAGGAAAACAACAAGGTACCAGCTTGTGTCAACCTCAAGTGAGAGCCCTGAGACCAAGCAGTCTCACAGGATACGGTGCTGCACCTCGGTGTGGGGTTGAAGGGTGGATGAACCCTTGGTTGAACCTATTAAAGGGTTTGAGAGCAGTTTAGCCAGGTTTGGAGGTCTCAGAGCTGCAGGGCCACTATGATCAGGGCTCTACTTGTTGCTATGTCCTGACTGTGAGCCCAAAATTCCCAAGACAGCTGATTACAGCCCTTGGTGGGTTTAGGAGGGAGCAGGAGCCAGCTGGAGCATGTCCCAGGACATGCAGGGGTGCCTGACCCTTGTCACCCCAGTGTGATCCCACCTCTGCCATCTCGTCTCCTCTGTCTGGATGAGCAGCTCTGCCTGGAGGCCAGTGGGAGAGGAGCTGTGTGCTTGGCTCTTCAGCTCTGAGGGGCTTGGAGACCTGTGTGTGCTTGGAGGTCCTGGTGCATGAGGGGTCTGGAGTCATCTGCACCTCCACGGGAATCCAGCCCCCAAAATCAGGGGGTCTTGTGACTGTGTGTGCAAAGTGCCCAGCCAAGGGGACTCAGAGGTCATCATTTGGCCACTGTAGCTACTCCCTGGACATGTACAGGAGAGGGACAAGAGAGCCATTTGCCCCGGGATGGTTTGGTGTTCTTGGAAAGGAGGGGATCAGCAGGTCCTGGGCAGGTCTCACTGCTCACAGCAGGGAGGGCTTTGGCCACTGCTCTTGTCAGCCACCTGGCCCAGGAGGCACAGCTCCATCCCAGCCCTGCAGCCAGGGAAGGTGAGTCGAGGCTGGGCTGGGAGATCAACACTGCCCACTGTCCATGACAGGCAGCTGTGCCAGCAAAGGGTTTGCTCCTGGGTTCACTACCGGGGAAAGCCTGCAGCTCCTTGATCAGTTCTCCTTAAATAGCACCTGCTCCCCTTTAGTGGCTGGAGCTGCATTTGGCTTTGAGGGTCTCCCAGGTACCAGGTTTTACTTGGTTTTACCTGGACAATGTGTGCTTCAAGTTTTGGTTACAGTCACACTAAGGCAAAGCTGCACACGATGCATGGGGAAAACTTTCTTCTGTCACTTCTGACTCTCCTGTTTGCAGGAAATCCGGAGAATCAACAGCCTGGCAAAGCGAGATGTCTGGATAAAGCAGCCTGGTGACACCTCTGGAGACACCAAGGTAATGATGGAGCTGCTCTGAAAATTGGTGCATCCTCTGAGGCAGGGGCAGAGCCAGGATATAGGAGGAGAGGGGATGTGGGGGCCCTGTGGCTTTAGGGAGTCAGCAGGAGGGGACAACTGGAGGTATCTGTAAGGGAGAGAAGGACTCTGGTCTGGGAGGAGAAAGGAAGTGCCCTGTGATGGGATTTAGGGGATGCCTGCCTGCCCCATCCCCTGGTGTGGACAGTCACTGTCCTGATTAAAGCAGGACTCTGCCCCTCTGGGGCAGTTGCAGCCTCAGGCACACAGCCTCAGTGGTTCCCACTTTCTTTTCCAGTTGCAGTAATGCCAGCTGTGGTATCAGACCATCTGGGAAAACTGGTTTGCTCCGAAGATCAAAGCCCAGCCCTACCCAACTGTCCAGCAGCAACTGCCATGAGTCCCCAGTGCCATGTGTGGGTGCAGCCCAGGTCATGGGGTCCTCTGCTTGTGGGGGTGGGAAGGAAGAAGCCTGGAAGAGTCTCGCTGTTCCCTCAGTCCCCACTCACTCACCCACAGCCTGTCTGGGGGTGTCCAGGCCTGCAGGCTCCCCACAGATGCTGAAGGCAAGCTCCTGCCTTGTTTGCCCACCACATTTTGCTGTTCTGTTCCTGATCTCTGCCTGTGCCGTGGAACTGCCCTGGCAAAGGGGGTCCCCCACATGGCTCCCCAGCAGCTGGAAGATGTCAGCGGGGCAAGAATCTGCCTGGCCAAGGGAGTTCCAGCTGCACGTCCATGGACCACGTCCGTCCCTGCTGCCTGGGGCAGGTGGAGCAGGCAGGTGTCACCCCCCTGCCAGGCTGTCACTGCCAGACCGGCCCAACCAGAGGCCGATGTCCATGAAGTCACACGAGTGCTCAGAGATGTCTCATGGAAGAAGGGGGGACTTGGCCCTGGTGTTTCCTTCCACACACAGCTGAACCAGAGGCTTGTCTTTGTGACTTCCATCCCCTGCCCCTGCAAGCAATGACCCTTCATCCAGTGATCCAGGGAGGGTGAGCTGGCCCTGGCCATGGCCACAGCCCTGTTTGGGGGATTTCATGGAGCTGATTGCCCTGTGCTGGGCACCATTTCTCTCTTGCCTTTCCTCCTGAGCCCTTTTCTGTGCAGCCCCTGATCCTGCATTCCCTGGGCTGCTGAGCCCACCCAGCAGGGATGGGGGATGCTCTCTTGAGGCCTTTAGGGTGGCTTTAGGGTGCCATGGGCAAAGGGCTCAAATTCTCTTGGGGCCCTTGTTTGGGTTTGGGTTGTGCCTTGAGCAACCACTCTGGTGACAAATTCAGTATAGGAATCTGCTGCTGCCCCTGGAGCTGATCCTGCTTGTTGTGCTTGGGAAAGGACTTGGATTTCTCTGTAATTTTTTTTTTTTTTTTTTCTAATAAAAGTTGATCTTTCTAAGACACTCCTGGTCACCTGCTGCTGATCTGGGTCTAGAAACTGTTCCCTTCCCTTCTCCTGACAAGGGGAAAATACAGAAAACCCCGAATTAGATGTGTCCTGGGGACATAAAAACAGACTCTTCCCTTCTCATTGCAGCATCCCGAGCTCGGAGCAGTGGCTGAGGGAGCCGGGTCGGAGCTGCTGGGCAGGGTCTGCTCCTGCACTGGTGGCAGCGCTGCCTTATCAGCGTCCCAGCCCCGGTGACAGCTGGGCTGGCTTGTGTCAGCCCCTCGGGCGCTCACGTATCTCGGTCCGGAGGGTTTAAAATAGCAAATCTCTGAGGCCACACAATAGCTTGGGCTTATATGGGCTCCTGTGGGGGGAAGGGGGAGCGGCGGAGGGGGCCAGGGCCGTGGCTGCCGAAATAGCAGCTCACAAGTGTTGCATTCCTCGGTGGGCGCCGGGCACATTCCTGCGGCGCTGCCCGCCCCGGGGTGGGCGCTGGAGCCCCCTTAAAGCCTCCTGCCCCAAAGAGCCTTTCCCAGACCCCACCGGCTCCCCGCGCTCCCCGGCATCACCAGCGCTCAGGTACGGCTGGGGCGGCGCCCGCCCCTCCCGGGGTGGGATGCGCTGGGTCCAGACCGGGAGGGAATCGGCCCAGGGGTCAGGGTGTGCCCCGGCCGCTCTCTCTGGGGTGTTTTATGCCATGGAGGCATTCCCGTGCATAAAGCACCAGGATCGTCTCCAGCGGGTTGTATTTGCAATTTGTCGTTCGAACCACCTTGCCGGGTGCCCAGGTGGCTCAGATGGATTTTGGCTGCCCTGGTACCTGGGAAGTCTCCCAGGTCCCTGCTCCCCGTGTCTCTGCAGGGTAAAACAGGGATGTGATGCTCACGGCCAGCCAGGTCCTGGCTCTCTGGCAGCCCAGGGGGTTGGGTGGGGATGGGGTGCACCTGTGCCTGGTCTGACCCTGCCAAGCAGGACTGGAGCAGGGACATGACCCATTCCTGGAGCAAATGGTGGGAAAGGAGAGCTCCATGTCTGTGCAGCCTGGAGGAAAGCAGAGACTCAGAACTGTGGAGGATTAACTCAGGCCCAGAGCTGTGAGCAGCCAGCACTGAGCTAAAGGACAGGGGGATTTCAAGGAGTGTGAGGAGTATCTGGATTGTTTAATACACAGCAAATTCTGGGAGATTTTTTGTAGTCAGTGCAATATTTCCTCTTTATCTCTGTAATGCCTGCTGGGTTCTCCTAATTCTACCAAATCAAGATTTCCAAACTTTGATGAAAAGGTTTATGTGTTTCTGTGCAGAGGATGCATAAATATTTCCTTGAGCCACTTTTTCTCTTGTGAACCTTCTTAACAGTGCTGGATTTGTTGCTGTTCTCTCAGCTCTGTGAGACCTAATGGTGTCTGAGGGAGGAGGGCAATGAGAATGTAGGAAGAGGCTTTCACAATGTTGGGACTGGGAACCCTCTTCTCCTGTGTCATGAAATGATTGTATGGACCCTTGGGTGCTCAGAGGCCACACAAATGATTTGGACAAACTTGGGGCATCAGGACCATGCTGAGCCTGGGGGAAAACAGGGAATTAATGTTCGTCGGGAAGCAGAGATCCCAGGGATGTTGCTGGAGGGGATGCTTAGAGCCAAGGCCCAAGGTCCAGACTCATCACAGGAAAGGGAACAGTGATGGCAGGAGCAGGTGGTGAACTTAGGGCAGAGGGGACCAAGTTCTGCCTTTTTTTGTCTCCATAAAGCACCTTGTGAGTAAACACCTTGTGAGATTAGAGACCCTCTGGAGCTGCAGTTATGCCAAGGTTCCCCTCCTGGAATGCCCCTTTCCCATGCCTGAGCATTCCAACCCTGGATCCAGCATCTTAAGTGAGCACTCCTAAGGCCTGTCCTACCCAACCCGGGTAATAAATGCTCAACAGATGTAGCCAGGAGCAGTTGTTCCCAGACTCCAGGCAGCAGGAGCAGGGAAGCCTTGCTCCTCTGGGAACAGGTGGTTCAGCACATGGAAGTTATTTCCAGAGCTGACTTGTGTTGTCCTGTGGCATCTCAGCCCTGCCGAGGGCTGGCATGAGCAGGGGACAGGGCTGTGCTGGGCTTGGGGCTGGGGCTCTGGGCTGCTCAAAGATGCCCAGGGATGGGGCTGCTGGGCACAGATCTCACAGTGCAGTGCTGGGTGAAGGTCAGATGAGGTGAGATGATGAGCAAAGTCCTCCTGAGCACAGCTGGGAGGGAGACAGATGTGCTGGGAAGATGAAAGGCTGTTTCTGCAGAGGTTTTAGCCCTAAAATCAGGGCTACATTACTAAACCAGGCTGTAAATTATTCCTTTTAGCTAACAGGGAAGAAATGCTCCTGCTGAGCCCAGGATGCCCCTTTCCCAGAAGTTCTGCACTTCTCCAAGTGGGCTGGGCTGGGAGGGTTTGCTGAGGTCTTGTGCTGTGCCTGGTGCAAGGCTGTAAATCCGAGAGAAGGCGTCGTCCCTGAGCAAGGAAGAGTCAGGAAGCAAAACAAGCTGGACACTGCAATGGGGTGATTTTCCTGTCCCCTGAGCAAACACAGCCCCTAAGAGAGCTGGGCCAGGCGGGCTGAGTGCCCTGGACATGGCTCCTGTCAGAGTTATCGGTGTGACAGGAGGCTGTGTCCAATCTCTTGCCTCCTGTTTGGGGCAAGTTGTGATCCTGGGACAGGAGCGGGGCAGGCGCCTTATCTCTGCTGAGATTGTGCTGTCACAGCCTGGCTGGAGACAGCTGGGAGCTCCAAGTGCTTTGGAGAGAGGCAGCATCTCTGTGCCCCTGTCCTGGTGCTGAGGGACAGGCTGTGCTGGCCCTTATCTTGCTTCTAACTCTCACTTTTTCCAATCTGCCTTGAACTCTGCCAGAGAACCAGAGATGTCAGACACGGAGGAGGTCACTGAGGAATATGAGCAGTAAGTGGGGTGGTTTTAACTCCCTTTCTTTCTCCCTGTTCCCACATTCCCACTGCACCATTGCTTGGAAGTGCTCTTGTTGTTGCCCCAGCACCCACCATGGACCCTCAGCCTGTGCTCCTCTGCCTTGGCAGTGCCCGACCCCAGCAGTGAGAATTTGTATTGGGAACTGTATCCACACCCATGGGCAGGACAAGGATGGTTCCTATATTAAAAATGCTGCAGTCTAAATCTGCAAGACAGAGATGGGAAAACTCGAGGCCACCAATCTGTTGCTGATGGGGTCCTGCTGCCATATCTAGAGCATCACTCTCTAAGGCCCAGATTTGAGAGCAGCTTCTGCTGATGGAGGCTACTGAGCCAGGGGACACATCCTGGAGAGATGGGGTTGGGATTATAGGGGTGAGTTTGTACACAGCTCCCACTTCTCTTACACCAGCAGGGAAAGGGGACCTGAATCCTCTGGTGTTCAGTGCCATACCAGACTGATATGTGTCACCAATCTGTCCCCCTGGGACAGGCTGTGCATATCCCCCATGGTCAGGGAAGGACTTGGGGGGCAAAGGTGAGATGTGAGATGCCCATTTCTGGGATTACAGGCCAAGGTCACTCATCTTCTCATGCTGCAAAATAGTGGGGTACCCTGACCACTGTCGAAGTGCCAGTCCAGACCTTCAGCCCCTGCTCTCCACAGCCTGCAGGGTGACCTGGACCTTGTCCCTGACCCTACCTACACAGCAGCCACCCAGCAGCCCTGGCCCTGTGCTGTGAGAAAGGGGAACCAGCCTTGAGGAAATCCCAAATTCCCCTTGGTCCCGTTCCAGCAACTTGATGTGACACTGTAAATTCCTGTTGTGCTTTGCAGGGAGCAGGAAGGTAAGAGGACATGGAGCACCTGCAGCTGCCCTGAGACCATAAACTGAGTGGAGCAACTCCAGTAATCTGAGGCTTCTTTCCCTTCTCTCTGTCTGTGTCCTGTGTGCTCTGTGAAGAGGAGTGCGTGGAGGAAGGTAGGAGATGCACCTGCAAGGACCAAGAGCCAAATGCTGTGGCTTTAGTGTTTTGGTGGGGGATTTTGGGGTCAGCTCCTGGGCTGCAGTAGGCAAGTAATGTCCAGGAAAGACAGATGTGACCATGTTTGAGATGCATGCACCTGAAACATCAGTAGGATCAAAACCAGTCTGAATTTTCTCAGGATGTCTTTTGTCAGTGATCCTTTGACTCAAACCAGGACTGGCAATGGTGTTGGCAGAGGTGTAATCCCAATATCCCAACAGGAGCTAAAGCCTCTGCTGAACGTGTGACAGTCATGCCCAAACTCAAACTTCCACCTGCCTCAGCCTGATGGAGACACAACCCCGGCACAGGAGCTGGGCTGGGGGGCTGGGCTGGGCTGAGCCTCTGGCTGCTCCAGGGCACTGCCAGGCAAAACACCCTGGGTGTAAAAGTGAAGAGAGGTGCAGGGGGATGCCCCTGCAGTGCTCGAGTCCTCATCTCATGCATGCCAAAACTCTGTGGCACCCAGCTAATCCCTGTGCTTATTCCTTCCCTCCTCCCTGGCTCAGAAGAGGAAGAATGGATAGAGGAAGACAACGGTAGTTATTGCACCTTTCATTATTTCCTCTCTCTGCTCTTGGAAAAGTCGTGGGTCAATGTGTTCTGCCTCTCCCTGGTTGGGGAACGGTTTTCTTTCATTCTTCCACTTCTCTCTCTTCTTCCTACACTCCACCCTGCCCTGGTGTGCTGTGTGTCCATCTTCTGTCTGTGCCTTGTCTCTTATATCTGCCAGCCATGGTTTGCTGTCTTTGCTGTCTTCTTTTTCTTCCCTTCTGTCTGGCTGTGGAACCATGAGTGTGCCCAAGGCCTGTGGGCACAGCATCACTGGTTCCAGTGGAAGAATCCTGTAGGAACACTGCTCCCTCCAGTGGAAAAAGGCTCTAGCAGTGTCACAAATGCGATTGGGAAGGTGCCAGAGGTGCGTCCTCAACCACTCCTGGCATTCACTGCTAGAGCAGAGCAATAGAAATCCCTCCTTCCTTCATGGGTGTGAGGGAATGGCAGTATGAGAGGGAAGGAGGGACAAGCCAGGAGGTGGCAATAAATCCTTCAATTTCATTAATTTTAGGGGATTTTGCCCTGACAAGCACAGAGCAGCCCTTGGGTAAGGTTAGAGAGGGGGCCTTTGCTTTCCGAGCCACTGTTTCTTTCCTGCAGCTGTGGCTCCCCTGGGTCTCTCTTGGCTCTGTGCCATAGTTATCCAGAACCAGGAGCTGCAGGGAGCCAGGGAATGGCACTGCTGGACTCACCCTACCCGTTATTCCACAGGTCAGGAAGAGCAAGTAGAGGAGGCGGAGGAGGAGACCAAAGAAACCATGGCAGAAGGTGAGTGGGGGCTGTGCCAGGGAGCTCCCATGGCTTGGCTGAGCCATGCTCTGTTCCAGGGGGTGACAGGTGGGGACTGGGATGTCCTACCATGGTTGTGACAGGGGGACATCAGAACAGAGGGGCAGCTGTCCCCCAGATCTGGTGTCCAGTAAGGGGGTGTCAAACTGAGATGCCCTTCCCTGCTCTGTCTGGGCCCTACAAGCATGAGGACAATGGTGTTTGCTGCTGGTGGCTGTGTCCAGCCCTCTGAAATAATGCCAAAGGTGGGCCAAGCCTGTTTCATGATGGGGTCCATTGTCTTAGGGAGCATTTCCAGAGCTGGGATTGAGCTCTGATGTGTCTGATCATCAGAAGAGCACCGGGTTTCATAAGGTGGCTTTGGGGCATGGTGTGTGACCCTGTGCTGTCACTGCTGCTGGGGCAGGCTCAGAGTCAGGGTCCTGGGAACCATCTGTACTGGGGAATGTGACTGCCCTCACCCAGGGGAGCTCATGTTCTCCCATTGCTTTTAAACAGAACAAGAAGATGAAACGAAAGCAGCAGGAGAAGGTAAAGTGGGAGCAGAGGAGAGATGGATTTGGCCATTCCAGTCCTGATCGCAGTCCCCTGAGACACTAGGCCCTTGTAATGGGGTTTTGCTGCTGAATTTATTTGCTGCCAAAGGGATGATCTGTGGTAAATGGGGTAGAGCTGCCTTGGCCACATCCACCAGCAGGACAGGGGCAGCAGGAGGGAGGGATTTTGTACTGCCTCGGGCAGAAATTCAACCAAAATACAACAGGAGAGAGAGGCACTGCTGCTTTTCCAACCTGAGCTCCTGCAAAACTTGTCTGAATTCCTCCTGGAGAGGATCTGGGGCTCTCCTGGCCACCCTGTAAGTGAGAGCTGTCCCTCAGAGGCCTGCTTTCCCCCTGTCCATCCTGCAGGGTTTGCAGTGTGGCAAAGAGGGGCACAGTTGCCCCAGAGCGTCCCTGGGCAGGACTGGCTACGGGGACACACAGCATTGTGTTTTCCACAGGTGGAGAGGGAGACCGGGAGCAGGAGCCTGGGGAAGGTGAAGTATCACCCTCGTTCCTTCTGCCTGACTGGGGGGTGCCAGGTGCTGCTCTGCTCAGCCAGCAGCACCAGCTGTGCCTCGGGCACAACGTGTCCTCTGGCACAGGGCTGGCACCTCACTGCTGGGGGATGGTCCCTGTGAAGCCCCTGCTGCTGGGAGAGAGGGAGGGCTTGGCTTAGGGCAAGGGTTGGGTCAAGGCGTTGCAGGAAACCCCTCGGTGACACTGACCTTGTCTTTCTGTTCTGCTCCTGGGACCTGCAGGTGAATCGAAGCCAAAACCCAAGTAAGTGTGGCAGGGTTTTCCCTGGGGCAAAGTCTGAGCTGTGTCAGAGCACAGGGTCCGTGTGACAGAGCCTAGTCCATAAAGGGTAGGGAGCCTCCAGAGCATGGAAGCAGGGTGGGACAGGCACATGGAGAGAAAAAGGGAGAGAAATGGACAGCAAAACATGGGCCATGGAGGGGACCCTGAGAATTAGGTCTTTAGGCAGTTCTGAAGCATTTTGTATGTTCCTTGGGAGAAGCTTAGCTGCCCTGTGACCCTGCAGGTGGCAAAAATGTGTGTGTGTATGTGTGCACGTGCATCCCAGCCTGGGATATAGAGGCCAGGCTATGGCTGGCATGAGATCAATGCTTCCAGGAGTGCCAGCATTCCAGGGGCTGAGCCCAAGGGAGCAGGACTGTGAACCATTGCCAGAAACTTGGGGGGTCCTCCTAGGCCCCTGGGATGCTGCAGTATGGGAGGCAGATCTGCCCTCAGCCATCATCCCTTCATCCCTTTGTGCCCCTGCTGAGCATCTCCTGCCCTCCCTCAGGCCCCGCAGGATGAGGGGATCCAGATGCCTGTACCAGGTCACACCACAGCACACGTTGCCCTTTTCAGGGAGCAGCATGTGGCTGCCAGCTCAGGGAGCCTGGCAAAGGGCCACATTGTCTTTAGCTTGCAGAGTTATTCTAGCCATGCAGGCACCTTGGACTGTTTCCTGGAAATGCCACAGGTAGCACCATGTGCCACTCTGTGGCTGCCCAGCTGCCACCTCCAGCAGGATGCATTGCACTTCCTATCCTCCAGCTATGCCCACTCTGCATCCCTGGGGACTGCGGAGCTCAGAGCAGAGGGTGGGATGGGTGAAAGGCACGTACTGTCCCAGATCTGCTGCAGCCCCATCGTGCTCTAGCTCCCCTTCCATTGCAGGGTCTTCATGCCCAACCTGGTGCCTCCCAAGATCCCAGATGGTGAGAGACTGGATTTTGATGTAAGTGGTGCCCCCAGTTCCCACCCCTGGGGGTGCTGCCCTCCCCCTGCTCCCCCTCAGTGTCTGGCAGCTGCTGGAGGCTCCGGCTGTTTATGTCTGGTGCAGGACATTCACCGCAAGCGCATGGAGAAGGACCTGAATGAGCTGCAGGCCCTCATTGAAGCCCACTTTGAGAGCAGGAAGAAGGAGGAAGAGGAGCTCCTGTCCCTCAAGGACAGAATTGTATGTGTTCAGCCTTCCCCTCTCTGGCTATTGCCACCAGGTCCTTGTGGGCACTCAGCCACTGTCCCTTCCCTGTCGTCCTGTCAGACCTGGGACATCCCTGACCCTGCAGGAAAGAGCCTGAGGGTTGAGCTAGATTTTTATGAGCCTTTTTTATGGTTTGCTAGCATCCCAGTGCCTGCAAACCATAAAATTCCCTGAGTTGGAAGGGACCCACAAACAATCATCCAGTCACACTCCTGGCCTTGCACAGACACCCCAACAATCCCACCCTATGAATCCCTGGGAGTGTTGGCAACATCGAGGCCATGCCCATTCCCTGGGGAGCCTGGTCCATGCCCAGCACCACTGGGGGAAGGACCTTTCCCTGATATCCAGCCTAAATCTCCCTTAGTACAGCTCCAGCTGTTCCCTTCCTGTCCCTGGTCACTGGGATGCCCCTGATGTGGCTGCTGTGGTGCTGCGGGGACCTGATGCAAATGCACCTCTCCCCGGGGTCACTGTCCCCAGGCTCCCTTGGGGCTCTCAGGGCTCTTGGGGTCAGGGATCTATCCCTTGGAACAGAGAGGATGTGGTGTCCAAGCCAAGGTCCCTTCCCTGTGCAGGAGCAGCGGCGAGCGGAGCGGGCAGAGCAGCAGCGGATCCGCAGTGAGCGGGAGAAGGAGCGCCAGGCCCGCATGGCTGTGAGTCTTCCCTGGAAATACAGCTTGGAATGGGCTTGGGAGTCTGGGGAATGAGCTGTGTGTCCATCCATCCACTGCTGACCGGCTTCTGATCCTGGCAGGAAGAAAGAGCTCGCAAGGAGGAAGAAGAGGCGCGGAAGAGGGCAGAGGAGGAGGCGCGGAAGAAGAAGGCATTCTCCAACATGCTGCATTTTGGGGGTTACATGCAGAAGGTGAGACCCTTTCCAAGGCAGCTGTGATGGAGCCACTGCTGATTCTGGGCAGGGCTCAACCATGGGCTGACCTCATCCACATGACTGTGGGGTTTACAGGCAGGAGAAGGTAGGGAACTGCTCTTGGGTCAGGGTTACAGGGCCAAAGTGAGCTCAGAGCTGCCCCGAGCTCAGCTCTGCAGATGTGCAGCTCCAACCTTGCCTCAGGGACAGGGATCGGGAGGGAGACAAGGTACCTTGTCCACTATTGCCAAAATGTGCTTCTGGAGTCCCAAAAGTTGAGGGTGTTGGGTGCAGAACTGGGGATGGGGGAGAGCAAAGGCTGGGCAGACTTCCCTCTCTCCAGTGGACTGATGGTTTCCTCAGTCAGAGAAAAAGGGTGGGAAGAAGCAAACTGAGCGAGAAAAGAAGAAGAAGATCCTTAGTGAGCGACGGAAGCCCCTGAACATCGACCACCTCAGCGAGGACAAGCTGAGGTGAGCATAGCCTGCAGGAGGGATGGCCAGGGCAGGACCCTTATGCTTGGTCCAGCTCCTGGGCAGGATCCTGGGCTGGAGACAGCTCCCTGGGGCTTCCAGCTGAGGGGGATGGCACAGCTGGAAATGGGCTGTGATACCCCACGGGGGTCCCGGGCTCCAGGGCTGTGCAGGGCCACCATGCCCAGGCTGCGGCTGATGGCACCAGCCATAAGAGGGAGCCAGGGTCACATGGGTGGGAAAAGTGTCCCCATATGTATTGACGTCCCCCGTGGCTCTTGTCCTGGATTCTCTGCCTGGATAACACATCCCTGTCTGGGAGCCTTCAGAGCCCCATCTCAGGGAGCAGGTGATGGATTGGCATCAGTGCCCCTTCCCTGCACTGAGCTCCCTGGGAGCCAAGGCCCTTCCCTAGACTGTCCCCAGCTGACTCTTCCTGCAGAGATAAGGCCAAGGAGCTGTGGCAGAACATCCATGACCTGGAGGCTGAGAAATTTGACCTACAGGAGAAGTTCAAGCGGCAGAAATATGAGGTGAGCCCCAGGGTCTCTGTGATTTGTCCACCTTCTGTGTTCCTGACTGCTCCTTCTGCTCCCCAGCCAGGAGATGAGCTGGTGTGTGCAAGTGATCTCCCAGCTCCTGGGGACATGAACCTGACACCACCACAGGGCAAAAACATCACAGGCCAGGCAGGATGGAGCACTGAGCAACCTGGGACAGTGGAAGCTGTCCCTGCCCCTGGCAGAGGGTGGAATGAGATGGGCTTGAAGGTCCCCAACCATCCTGGAATTCTGAGATTCTAAAACCCACAGAAAAACTGCTGGGAAAAAGAGAGCAGTGGTGCATCTTCACCCAGCCCTTTTCCTCAGCCTTGGGCATCTTGTCAGACCTCACCATCCACCTGGAGCATTTACTGCCAGACCTCACCATTTTTTCTTGCAGATCAATGTCCTTCGAAACCGCATCAGTGACCACCAGAAAGTGTAAGTGGCTGTACATCCCTCCTCCATCTCCTGTCCTTCCAGCTCCCAGCTTCCCAGTTCCCTCCCTATGGATCTCCCTTGCTAAACCACCTCCTCACCTTCCCCCTCCTGCCTCTGGTCTTGCTGGTGCCCAGCATTCCTGGACCTGCAGGTCTGTCCCAGGTACCTCAGTCCCTGCCCTTCTGCTCCTGACAGAGCTTCATGGCCTCCTACTGTCACCAGTTTCCCCCTCCCCAGAGACCTTGGCAGAGGATGGACCCCAGGGAAAACCCACCTCTGCATGGGAAGCTCTGTGTCCAGTGGAATCCTTCCAGTCTCCAGCCACCCCATACCTGCAGGGGCTCTGCCCAGCTCCTCAGGAAGCTGCTGGAGATTCCAGCAGGGGAAGTCCCACGGGCTGTGGGATTTGTGCAGGCCCACAAGGCCAGGGGGAGCTGTTCCCATGGCCATGTTCCCTGCACGTGGCTGAGGAACCCTTTGTAGGAAGGTGGAAGAGGGAGTTTAACCCCTGCTCCCAGGAGCACTCTGGTGCTCTCACATCCCCATCCCACTTCCCCCTAATGTGGAAGGTGCTCAGCCCACCCCATGTGTCAGGTCAGGGGCAGCATCTCCCATGCACTTACACCAAGTCTCTCTTCTCTCCTGCCCCACCACGGCATGATCCTGTAGCAAAGGGTGAGTACAGGCATTTCTGAGAGCTCTGTGTGTCCCTGAATGCGTGCTGTGTGTGTCACTGTACATGTCCTGTGTGTGTCCCACTCCATGAGTATGTGGGACATTAGGACCCCTGGGCAGCAGCAGGGCTCAGGGATGAGGCAATCCCAAGGACTGGCAGCCAGAAATTCCCTTCACTGCCCACCCAAACCTCCTCCTCCTCTGTGCTGCCCTGTGCCCCAGCAGTGCCTGCTCCCCCAGTGCTGGTTAAGGGGAGCAATGAGCTGGGTCCTGAAGGATCCTGCAGCTGCTTTTATCCCTCTGCTGCCACAGATGTAACTTGTCAATTCTTGTGGTGGAGAAATGTGGGAAGGAAATGGTGGGTCTTTAGAATTGCCTGGCAACTGCATGAGCTTGTTCCCAAAGATTCCCAAGACACTTTGACTCATGTCCCAAGGCCATTGGGCCCCCAGGGCAGTTTCCAACAGGAAAAGGCTGCAGGACCACTGACAGCACACACCTCATCCTCCTTGTGTGGTCACTTCTGCCTTTTTGCACGTGCTTTTCCTCTTCCCTTCCAGATCCAAGGGTGCCCGTGGGAAGACCATGGTGGGCAGCCGATGGAAGTAGAGGCTCAGGAGGAGAGGAGGCCGAGCCCCAGGAGCTGCAGGGGCTGCACAGAGCCTTGGCTGCAGGAAGGGGTGTTCCAGGGGGCAGAGGCCTCACGAGGTTCCCATCTCCACTCCCCAGTGGTGTTGTGTCTGTAAATAAAGAGGTGGTGAGGGGGTGCAGGTGTGGTCTCCATCCTGAGGCTCTGATCCCAGAGGACACAGCACAAGCTCAGCACAGCTTGAGGAGTTGCCCACCTGCTCCCTGGGCTGTGATAAGTCACAGCAACCACTCAGGACTCCCTAAATAACTGTCCCTGTGCCTCCCAGCATCATCTCAGCTACATTCCTTGGCAGGTTTGGTAATAGACCTCCAGTGGTCTGAGCTGCTTTTCCTGCTGCACCTTGGGGCAATCCTCATCATGGCCACTTTTGTTCTACTTTTGCTGTACCAGAGCCCCACTCATTCCTCTCCAAAGCTGGCCCTGTGGGACACCATGGACAGGGGCACTGCTTCCAAGCCATGGAACAGTCACTAACTCACCTTGCAGGCTATTTCCATTCTTATTTCCAGCTCTTGCTAAAGGCTCTGACCAGCTGTTTGCCTCCTCTGCATGTTACTGACAGCATGCAATGAAGCCTTGAGATAAAGCCATGTGGGGAGACCCCTTCTCTGTACATTAGGGGGCAGATCTTTTCCATCTGGCTGGGAATCTCCAGCATGTCACACGTGAGCTGTCCCTGGGGGCACATCACCTGCAGACTCTGCAGTGTTCCTGGTGGATTTAGATCTAGATCTGGATCTGGATCTGCATCTGGAAACGGATCTCGACCTCAATCTCTGTGTCAGTCTGGACTGGCAGTTAGCCCAAAGCACCAGATGTCCTGGAGGGCTGTTATGCTGCCCTGTGACAACCTGTTCCGTGCTGTTGATATGCAGCATCCGAGAAGCCTTTCCCAGAGCAGCGGGGATGGGAGGATGCACAGGGTGATGGGTCTTGTCCCTTGGTGAGATGTTTTGTGTCCTCCTTGCTGGGGATGCCTGTCCTCCCCATCCTTTGCCCGGTGATGTGAGAGTGTCTGTGTGCACCTGTTGGATGAGGATTTATTTTCCCTACTTCAACAGACCACCACCAGGTTTTGGGGTATAAAGCTCTGAGAAGCTCAGAATAATCAGTGTGGCACAAGTGGAGGACAACTAGCTCCCCACTACCTCCCTCCTGGAAACCGAGGTGTGGAGGGTAAAGGGGAGAGCTAGGTAGGGTGGCAGTGCTGCTCCGTATAATATGGAATATTCAGAGGACGGCTGAGTGATGGTCCAGCAAGTGACATTTCCAGCCTGCCTGATGCACGGCACCAGGAGACAGGAGCGCCCGGGGTAGTCAGCTGTGTCTGCCTTGGAAAAAATATCCCTTTTTGCAGGCTCTGAAAGTCCGTTCTCCCAGCTTTACCGGCAGGCAGAGGCAGGGCCGTGTCGGTGCCCGGTGCCGCACAGCAGCAACCCCGCAGCCGCTCTGCCCGTCCCTGGGGCTGGCAGCGCCCAGGGAGGGGGTACCCGGGCACTCCCTGCTTCCCACAGCGCTGCCTGTCCCGGCAGCTCCCGGCCCCGTTCTAGCCCGAATCCCTGCGCCGGGCCCGAAACCTCCCGGCGCCTCCCTCCGTGCGCCTGCTGCGCGCTGGCACCGCCGAGGCACCGCCACTGAGTCAGCGCCCGGCCCCGCCGGCCCCTCCCCTGGCCCTCGCCCATCCCAGCCCGGGCATTCCCGCTCCCGGTGCGCTGCTGCCGTGCTGGGAACGGCAAAGTGGGAGCAGGATGCTGCAATCCTCTGGGACACGGCAGAGCAGCCGTTCGAAGAGGTGTTCGCTGGAGTCTCCCAGGGTGCTGGAAACATCCCAGGTGTCGTGCTGGCTGTGGGACGGTTGCAGTGTTTCAGGAGGTTGTGCCGAGGTTGGCTGGAGTATGGCACAGGTTCTGTGCTGGTGCTGAGGAGCAGCTCTGTCCCGTACCCCTCTCCGGGGCCTGCAGCTCCTCCCGAGGGGCATCTCCGATCTCTGCCCTCTGTGAGAAGCGACAGGAGCCGAGGGGAGGGTCAGGCTGGAGATCAGGACAGGTTCTTCCCCCAGAGGGTGCTGGGCACTGCCCAGGCTCCCCAGGGAATGGGCACGGCCCCGAGGCTGCCCGAGCTCCAGGAGTGTTTGGACAGCACTGCCAGGGATGCACAGGGTGGGATTGTTGGGGTGTCTGTGCAGGGCCAGGGGTTGGACTGGATGATTCATGTAGGTCACTTCCAGCTCAGGAGATTCCAAGACTCTGTCATGTGCAGCTGTCCCCACCTGCCAAAGGAGCATGTGGTGCAAATGAGTGAGTCTGGGGTAGCACAACAGAGCAGGGCTGAGCCCAGAGTGAGGGATCCCAGGAGCAGCCTGGGGAGGGTCATGCAGAGTGTTCACAGCCTTGAAGTGCTTTACTGTGATCTGAGCAACCTGGTCGGTGGAAGTTGTCCCTGCCCATGACAGGGGGTGGAATGGAATGAGCTCTAAGATCCCTTCCAATCCAATCCAATCCAATCCAATCCAATCCAATCCAATCCAATCCAATCCAATCCAATCCAATCCAATCCAATCCATTCAGTGATTCCGTGATTGCAGTGCTCTGGGGTCCTCCAGCTCTGATGTGTGGTCTCACTGTCCCCATGGGAAGCAGCACCTCTGACTGCCAGATCAAGGCACTGCCTCTGGTATGAGGGGTAGGGAGCTCTGCCCTTCCCTAGCTTCACCTTCCTGGGAGTTGTGAGGTGAAACATTCCCTGAGAGGCTGCAGAGGAGCAGCATCTCTGCCACAGAATGTGGACATAAGGTCACGGAATTGCCTGCATTGGAAGGGACCCACAAGGATCATTGGGTCCAGCTCCATCCTTTGAGGAGCAGCCCCTTGTGCAGCACCTCTCTGGAGCACAGTTTATGGGAACAGTGTCTGCTAGCAGAGTTATTGAGTCTCAGCCTGAGCACTGGGATCAGGCTGTGCCCCACAGAGTCTGCACAATTCAGGCAGCCAGGAGCCCTTGGCTCCTCAGTGAGACACTGGCAGGAGCTGCAGTGTGCTGTGTGCTGGTGGATGCAGTGCAGGGCTCGTGTGGCACAGGAGGGCTGTGCCAATATCTTGGCAGGACTTCAAAGCTCCAGAGGCTGCTGCCAGCCCAAGTATCCTCCTGCAGTATCCAGCACAGATGTCCCAGCACTGCTGAGAAACCCAGCCTGCAGCAGATTTGTGCCAGGGCTCAAAAACCTGCAGCTCATGGTCTTACAATGCATTCCCACTCCAGGGCAGTCCCCAGAGTCCCACTGTCCCCATGGGGTGGAATGGATGTGAAGGACGATGCATTTGGTACTGAGAAGGTGCTGATAAATCCTGAGGCGATGTTTTGGGCTGTGCTTGTGATAAAGCAGTGCTGGGAGTGAGGCAGCCTCGTGCTCTTCTCTGCCTGTTCGAGACGCAGAGCAAAGTCATGGTGAAATATTGCAGAACCTGGTGCTGCCGTTGCATCTCACACAGGAACTGCCTGCTCATGGCTTTGGCCAGCTCCCATTATGCAGGGGTGCTCTGGGCAGCACGGGAGATGTTGGGATTGCTGTCCTGGGGCCATCTGGGCAATACATGTCCCAAGGAACCAGGGTCAGGCAAATGCCCACAGCATTATTGCCCAGGATGGGACTGCAGTGGCTCACAGACCCTGTGGGGCAATGGAGCAGAAGCTCTTGAAGCTGGAATTCTGCCAGGGCCTCAGGGTCTCACCACATGGGATATGGGGCCTCTCACTGGGGCCATCAGTTAAGGCACAGAGTGAGGGATCCCCTTCCCCCTCAGCTCAGAGATGGCAGATTGTAGAATGGTGGAGGTTGGGAGAGGCCAGGGGAGGTTCACTAGGATGGAGCTGTGTCAGGGGAGGGTTAGGCTGGAGATCAGGGAAAGATTCTTCCCCCCGAGGGTGCTGGGCACTGTCCAGGCTCCCCAGTGAATGGGCATGGCCCCGAGGCTGCCAGGGCTCCAGGAGTGTTTGGACAGCACTGCCAGGGATGCACAGGGTAGGATTGTTTGGGTGTCTGTGCCAGGCGAGGGGTTGGACTGGATGATCCCTGTGCATCCCTTCCAACTCAGGACGTTCCATGATTCTGTGATCCAGTCCCACCTCCCTGCTCAATCATGGAGATGTTGAGGAATTGTTTCCCCCTCAAGCACATCCCAAGTGGGTGGGCTGCTCTATCTCTCATGCCCATCTCTCTGGGGAGCTCATCAGTCCCATTCCTGGTGCAAAGTGGGGAACCTGGGTCCTGTGGGGCTGGAGAGGGGGAGAGCACTGCAGGATAACACACCCTGACTCCTGTGCCCATGGTGGACTGGGGATAGCACAGCCCCCATGCCCAGGTCTGGGCTTTGGTGCCATCCAGGGTGTGCAGGGCAGTGCAGGGCAGCACAGGGCAGGTGGCACTGGATGTCATCACTCTGGGCAGCTGGCAATGCCTGTCCTTTGGAGTGTTCTGTGGGATTCACAGTTTCTAGCACCTGTGAATTCATGTACAGGGAGCCTGTGTTGCCCTGATCCACAGTGCCACTGTCCCCCTATAAGTAGTGGGTGTCCAGCCTACAGCTTGAGCCAAGGCCAAATGACAACCAAAAACTGCAGAAAATGGAGAAATACAACCTTTGGTTTCTTGCAGGCCAGGTCCAGCAACCACCTGTAGATTAAAAGACAGAAAAAGGACATAAATGTTGTACTTTGCAACACTTTCCAGATGCAGACCTCTCACCCTCAGAATCCCAAGTCCTGGTGTTGCTGTGCCATGGCCTCCTCACACAGCCCCTGCAGGGCAGTTCTGTTTGTTCCTGCAAACATCTGACATTTGCAAGTTTCTCATGATTGTTTTTAAATGCCTTGTAAAACTTTCAGTTTCATTGAGTGTTAGCTCTGTAAATCACTGCCCATAGCAGCTCATTCACAGGTCTCAATTAATGGCCTTTAATTGGTTAAACTCACACATGGTTTCTGCTGATTCCACAGATGTGTTAAGTCACCCATGAAGTCTTTAATGCATCCCAAGCAAGGTTTGGGTTTGGCACTGACACAATACCCTGTGTCCATAAGACCAACCCCGCTGACACAGCAGGCAGTGATGCTCTGGGATGGAAGGAAGAGGCTTTGGCTGCTGTCTGGAAGCAGCATTTTATTAGCACTTGGTGGAAGGAAAATGAGCTTCCTGGTGATGTGTGAATCACTGCCTTTGCGTGTGCTCTCATGCCCTGGTTTCAGTGTGGGGCGTCGGTGTAAACTCTGCTCCTCAGCCCAGGGCAGCAGCCCCTGGCAGGAGCACTGAGGGGTTGAGTACTGCCTGGAGCCTGGGACCCACCCTTTGCCCAGCACTGGATCCCTGAGGTCCCTGACAGGTGAAGGTGGTGCTGCCCTGTGGGCCTGACCTGTTGCTGAGCCCCAAAGTTATCCCTGCAGTGGTGGCTCTGGCAGGCACAGGCAAGGAATGGCACAGGGACATTTGGAGTGCTGCAGGAAATTGGTTCTGAATAAGCCTTAGGTCCCAAACCACCCCCTTTCCCAAAGGCACACGAATATGGGACTCACCCCATGGAGATGGGACTCACCCCATGGAGATGGGACTCACACCAGCCGAGTAGCTCACGAGGCTCTGCAAGATCAGTGATTGTGAGACAGGAGCCCTTAGCAGTGTCTCCCAGGTGTTACGTCTGGCAAACCCCTCAGGGACAGGTGTCAGAACCCATCTCTGCAGTTCTGAGGCCACAGATCCTCAGGACATTCCTGCTGCTCTCTGCTGGAGCGTCCTGCTCTGGGCTGCCCTGCACATACACACAGATATAGGCACACACGTGTGCAGAGTCCCAGGTGTGCACACACACACACAGGCGCCTCCCCAGCCCCAGTACCAGTCCCTGTGGAACCCCTCCAGAGGGAGGTGGAACAGCAGCACTGGGTACAGGGGGTGCAGGGAGCACAGGGGGCACAGGGAGAACAGGGGTGCTGAGGGCACAGGGAGAACAGGGGGCACAGGGGGGCTGTCCCATGGCATTCCCGAGGCGCTGCTGGTGGATGGGCTGTCCCAGAGCCATCGGATGTGGTTTTGGGTGTCACCCATTCACAGACACCAGCGGCTGAAGGCGAAGGCTCGGGGCTGGGCTGGGCTGGAAGCAGGGAGGGGCCCTGAGGGGCACTGCCCAGGACACGTCAGAGGTGCAGGTGCGCTGCCTTGGAGGGATGTGGGTGCAATGCTCAGTTTTAGTTTGGGTCTCTCTGGTGGAAGCTCTCGGGTCCCGGGTCTGTCGATGGCCAAAGACCCCTCCATGAGCACGCTCAGTTAAGCATGGGATTTCTGTAGCCAAGAGCAAGGTCCTGCACCCTGGGCTCTCACTGAAGGGGCTTCATGCCCGGCTCCACAAATGGGGTCTATGAGAAGCTGACGGAGATGGAAATGCCTAGGTGTGAACTCACAGGCTTTCCCTTCAGGCCTGAAATGACCCAAGCCTGGGAAAATCCTTATAACACAGCAATTCGCTTTGGATGTCCTGCTGTGAGAAATGAATATGCGAGAAGCTACTCTGGTGCAGGTGATTGAAGTGCCTGATCCCTGTCCCAAGCTGCCACCACCACTCTCTCACTCCTTCCTGCTCTCTGGGGCTGCTGCAGCCTCAGCACCCGCACAGAGCAGAGGAGTTTTATCCCAGTTTGCCTCCGAGCTTGAGCCTTAAACCATGAACAAAGAGGAGGAGGGAAGAGCGGCAGAGGAAAGGAATGCATCCCTTATCGGACAGCTCAGAGGGTGCACCACTTGCTAATGAGGTGGAAAATTCAAGTACATGTTCTTGTCTGATACAAACATGGCTTTGAGCACTGTTTTTTGACCCAGCTGAGGTGGGGTTAAAAACTGCAGCACTCAGTCCTGTCTTTGTGGCACAGAATCCCAGAGTGGTTTGGGTTGGAATGGACCTCAAATCCCATCCAGTTCCACCCCTGCCACGGGCAGAGACACCTTCCACTAGCCCTGGGTGCTCCAGGCCCCCATCCAGACTGATCTTGGACCCTTCCAGGTATGGGGCAGCCACAGCTGCTCTGGGCAACCTGGGCCAGGGTCTCACCACCCTCACAGGGAGAAATTTCTTCCTAATAGCCAATCCACATCTCTCCTCTTTTAGTTTGAAACTGTCCCCGTCATCCTGTCACTGTCTGTCTGGGTAAGAAGCGGCTCTTCCTCTTTTTTATTAGCCCCCTGTAGATATCAAAAGGCCACAATGAAGTGTCCCCCAGTGTATAAATCCAGCGCTTCAGGCTCACGGCCACGCCGGGTTGTGGCACCACCGGGATTGGCAGGGCTACATTCCGTGCTCTCCTGGCTACTCCAGGTTTGGGAAGGGCTGTGAGCCACTCATTTTATCTGCCCAACCGTGTCAACAAACAGGGCTGTGCCTTGGCAGAGCAGTAGATCCGACTCTGATATCATGACAAAGAGAGAACACTTTGATCTAGGGAAACGCTTTGATCTCTCCTGTGAATCAGATGCTGCTGATTAGCTGTAAAAATAGAGCAATTATCGACACTTTTCACGTGATGTGGCAGCGGCTGTGCCGAAAAGGCTGTCCCTGTCCCAGCTGTGCCTGCCACCCCTCAAAGAAAACTGACATGGAATTCAACAGACTATCAAGTTCAACTGAATATGAAATTCAACTGAAAATTAAAATCAACTAAGTCCTGTCATTCTCAAATTCTCTCTTTTTTTTTTTTTTTGACCAGCTTATTCTGGAAAAGGAATGTTTGGCTTTGAGAAGTTTTCCACCTCAGGATTTTTGTTTTATTTCAAACCCTTTGATGTAATTACATCCTGGAAAATACTTGATGCCTAGAGAGGCTGACCTAGAACAGAGACTAGACAGAGCAAAAGGAATAAAATAGCTATCTATTGAAAGGCCTAAAAGGATAAACCTTGGGCAGCCCAAGAGCCTGGCCAGGGCTCCACCCAGGATGAATCCAAGATGGATCCAAGTCACCAGTTTTTACACTTTTATAAGTTTTGGTTCATCTACATATTGGGTTCAACTATCTAATTCCAGCTCTAGGTTATGAAGTCTCAACCCCCTGGCTTGCCTCCTTCCCTTTGTTGTTGTTTTTGCTTTTTGGGTAATGGTGGTCCTTGATTCTCTAGCTGGAAAGGGATTGTTTTGTCTAACTATCCTGTGAAGAGATCTTACTAAGAACTAATATGAAGTTTCAGAGTTACATATCAAGCAGCAGAGGATCTGAAAAACACGAAAGCTAAAACCCAAAGCATCAGACTCAGAAGAATTTCTGGGTGCTGGAGGAGGACAGGTCTGGTCCCTAAGACTGAGCACCTTGGGGATGTTCCTCCTCCCTGCCCAGAGCACATCCCCACGGTGGCTTGGCTGCACCAGGGTGGAGCAGGCTCAGTGTGGAGGAGCACTGAGCATTCCTGGGCTCCAGATCTCCCCACTGGAACTGATTCCTGGATACCATCAGTCCCCTGCAGGGCTCTACCAGACACTTCTCCAGCCACTCTGAGTGCATCAGGCACAGGAGGTTCAGGCTCATCCTAGCTCCCAGCTCTCTTAGCAGATACACTTGTGGCCTGATTTCAATTCCAGGTCTCTCCTGGCAATGGGTAAAGATAAACATCTCCAGAGGGTGATTCAGTGCTGTGTGACTGGCAGGGCAGAGCCAGCACAGGGTCCTGGCTGGCAGGAGCATTCTAGGGAAGGATGGGAACCATCTCCTGAGTATTTGCTGGATGGGGCAATCAGTCCTGGATGTTCTGAGCCCTGTGATTAACTGCAGCCTCCAAACAGCAACATTGAGAAGAGCAAACTAAAGGATTCTGGAAATTGTTGGCATTTCTTGAATCCCAGTTGCAGCCTGAAGGCCCTTGGGACACAAACCCTTAAACAGATTGGAAGGAAGGAAGGAAGAGCTTCTCTGTTGGGAAGAAGGAAAACTGATGCAAATGTCTCCAAGGCTTCTGCCCACAAACCAGGTGAGGAACCAGGATGGCTCCAGGCAGGTGGGTACAGCATAAAACCCATCCCTGGATGGTTCCTGAAGAACCAGGCACAAAACCCCTCCATAAGTTCCAGACCCCAATGTCTGAGGCAGGTATTTTGGAAATCTGTCCCGTGCTCCATGGGAAAGAACTCGCCCCATAAGTTCTTCCTCAGTGTGTGAGAGTTATAGGTGCAGAAATGTTCCTCTGAGGCACCTGACTCCTCCAGGGGAAGCTGCAGCTCTGCCTGGGGCTTTCCAGTGCCTCAGAGAGCAGAGAGAGACAGCAAGAGCATCATGGCAGCACCCTCAGCATCCTGCAACCGGGTGGGACGGGTGCCCATTCTCCAGCCGGGAGTTCTACGTGGAAATCCAGCACCCCCGGGACTGGGGGTTTTGAGATGGGGCCTGGCATCTCTGAAGGGTGTCCTGGAACTGGGCATCTCCCTTGGAAAGGCCCCTGCCCTTGAGCAAGGCCCACAGTTGTGTTCCCACCCCAGCAAAATCTACAACCTGTGGGCTGGAATTTGCTGTGCATCTGGGGAAACTGGGTTTAATTTGGACTGATGTTTCAAGGTTCTGCCTCAGAGACAGAGCAGGGATGTTTCCTGGTGGAAATACACATATCTAGGCAGGAATCTCCAAGACAGAATTCTTGGCCTGGAATCTCTACATTCTTCTGTAGGGCTGAGGCTCTGACTTCATTTATTCATGCAAAAAAACCAATGTTCTCATCTCTGTTTTGCCCAGGTAAATGTGACTCATGTTCCCCAAAAGCTGAAGACCTGCAAGAGAAGTCATATTCTTGTGGCATTTAAGAATTTGCCCAAAGCAAGGAATAAGAGCTGGGACTTAACAGAGCTCCTCCAGATGGCGGTGCATGTCCAAGGCTGAGTCTATAGCACCCACAATTACGAGAAGGAAAGCTAATCCTGCACTAACAGACAAGTGGAATAGAGTTCATTTGGAATTAATAGTCCTGGGAAGAGGCTGTTTGCAGCCAGAGCCTCTCTGTGTGCAGCAGGATGTGCCCGGCTCGCTCCCTGAAGCCGAGTTGGGCACAGGGAGGTGAGCTCAGCAGTTTCACCCTGTGCCTGCAAATTAAAAGGAGGAAGCCACACGGTTGGGTTTGGGGCATTCCTGTCGAGGTGTTGCTCTTTTGAAGTTGCTGGGGCTTCTCCCGGGCTGGGTCTGTCCCTGGAATGTGGATTGGGGCGACCAGTTGGGCCAGTAAAGCCCTTCCTGCAAAATGAGTTTTTACTGAAAACTGCAAGGAGCTGTTGCAAGCACATTGACTCACTTGGCTTCTTAGCTCTTAGTTATGAGCTTGTGCTCTGGACAGTTAATTATTTGTTCTTGTGGAGGCTTTGAAGATGCAAAGCAGGCCGGGAAAGTGAAGTGTTATTTGCTTATTATCTGCAATCCTTTTTTTGTGACAGAGCAATGAAGTCCAGGCTCAGCTTGAGATGCTGAACAGCACTAAAACCTGAATTGTCCTCATGCCCAGCCCTCTGATTTCTCTCTGTCTCATTCAAGGCTCAGTGACTTCTCAGTCTGAAGCTCTTTAACATCAGCCAGGCAGAACTGGAGGGCTCAGCATCCCAGCCCAGGCAATCAGCAACAGCTCCAGGATTAACCTTACCCTGACAGAACACCAGAAAATTTGGAATTTGGGCCATTAATTTCAATCTTCTTTCCAGTTGTTTCTGCTCAGACACAAAAGGGGAGATTGAAGACAGTTTGGGCTTTTTACAGCTTCTACCCTAATGTGGGTGTGTTCAGGATCAAGTTCAGCATCTGAGAATCTGAAATTTTTATAGAGAGGAATAAAATGAAGCAGCCCAGAAAGCCATAAATGAGCAGCTGGGGAAGACTGAGAGTATGACTGAGGAGTTCTGATGAGCTCTGTCCACAGGAAGCAGCTCTTGTGTGTGGTTCAAAATGCAGAATTAGTATTGACAGTTTTGTTTGTGTGTCTGCAAAGGAGAACTGCCCTGGGCACTGTAGCAGCTCCAGCAACTCTGTCTTCATAGCTGGGCACTGGTGCTGCTCCTGACAATTCGGGATCTCACCAGAGCCACTTCAAAAGCTGGAATGTGCAGGGATTTGGGCTGTTTAAAGGAACTGTGTGTCAGAATTGATGCTTCACCTCTGCTGGCCCCATTGCAACGGCCTCACATGCAAAATGAGCCTCTTCTTGAATTCTAGACCATCCCAGAGCAAAAATATCCATCTGTTCCTTAGGGAGAGGTGGCACGTGGACTGTCCTGGTCACCCTGCAGAGCTCCAGCCTGAGGCTCCAGCTGGGCCTGGCTGTGCTCCAGGAGCACCACAAGCCTTGTCTGTGGGAAAAGGCCCTGCAGAATGTGAGCCTCAGCCCTGGGCACGTGCAAGGGCCTGAACATAAATGTGAATTGAATACCCAGCTGCTCCCAGGGCTCACTCCTCACTGCAGGTTTCACTGATACCATCTCCCTGTGCCGAGCCAGACCTGAGCACTCACCCAGAGTGTGTTATGAGTTTTGTCTCTTGGTGTTGCTGGACAGAAATTATTAATTCCTCTTATCCCTTGATACTAGGATGAATGAATGATATTCCTTGTTTAGGCAACAAGATGTCTCCTTTTCACTGCCTTTTGTGGCTACTGGCACCAGTTCTCAATTTCCAGCTCTCATTTCAGTGCTGGCTCAGAGCCCCATGAGAGGCAGAGCTGGACAATCAGGGGAATCCTTTCCTACCCAGCCTCTCTTTGCACCGCTGTGTCCGACCAGAGATAGAGAAAGCAGCCACAAATTGCCAAGGAAATGCAGTTAGATGGGTTTCCACAGAGGTTGAGCACAATGAACTTGAGTCAGAGCACTCAGGATTTACAGAGAAGTCTCTTAATCCTGGCCATAAAGACGCATTACCCTGCAGCACAAGGGTGGTGCTGAGTGAGCCAAGCTTTTCTCTGAAGACTTCTGCTTGCAAATAAAAGAAAGTAAATGTCCTGGGTAGGGTAATGACTGCAGGAAGAGGGAATTTCAGAGGAATGGACATTTCAGGGAAAGCAACACTACAGTGGTGGGAGCCCCTCAGGCACAGCAGAAGCTGCAGGAGCCCTGCAGAGCTGCTGTGGTTTCACCTCCTTTGTTGGGCTGGCAGCAGTTTCAGCTCCTGTCAGAGACACAAGGAATGTGTTGTTTGCCATCCCATCCTGCCAGGCCAGAGCTGGTTTGGCTTCCTGAAAAGAAGGTTGTTCCTTTGCAGAGCAGTTTTAGAGTGGGGGTTCTGTGCCTGTGCTCTCCCAGAAGAAAAAGGTTGAGGTTCAGGCCACTGTCCTGTGCCTGAGCATTGCTTGTCTTAATCTGCACTTCCTCAACCAGCAGTGGGAATAGAAAACTGTTCATCTGCCCCTCCATCCACATCTGCCTGGCCATGAGCTGAACCACATGCTGGGCAGTTTATTTCTCTCCACTGTCTGCGAAGGGAACCCAGAGGAACTCTCTCAGAGTTGAGAGTCTAATTTTACTGTCCAAGTGAGGGTGGACTGATCCTTGGAGATTCCTCCTAACAAGGAAGGAGCAATAAAGGCTAGGAAGGTGGGGAAACCTTCCTACATATGGTTGTTGAGCTCAGTTTATGGACAGGTGTTGGTGGCACCTTAAAATAAAACAACCAAGGAAGCTGCCAACACTGCAACTCCATCTACAGAGACAGGAGGGCAGGTGCTGTGGGCATCCTCTTCTTCCACACCTGGCATAGCTGCCCTGCCCTGCACCAGCACTGCTGGCACTGCTGGCACATTCGTCCTGAATAAATTATGCTTGGAGACACCCCCAGGCTCAAAAACAGAGACTCAAAGAACAATAGAATGGTCTGGGTCAGAAAGGAAATGCAGGGATCATCAATTCCAACCTTCTGCCATGGGCAGGGACATCTTCCATGAGACCAGTTTGCTCCAGCCAGGTGTCTGGGGGTATCACAGAGCATCTGAGGTTATGCGAGGAGTTTTCTGCCAGGATTTCCAGGAAGGACGAGGCACAGGGAACTCCCCGGGATGCCTGAGCTTCCTCTCCTGCAGGGAACCAGCTCAGGACTGAAGCAGGTTCCTCATGTTAATGGCCTGGGACCTTCCCAAATCCAGCAGAATAGGCACCCCAAACAGGGGCCCAAATAGGCACCTGGAAAGGAGAGAAACCCACTCCCAGCTGGGCCTTGAATGTTGAAGGACAGAGGCTGTCATGGTGCCAGCCCCTCTGCCTACTGTGCTCCCAGGGAAGGGTGACAGGGTGGTGGCAACAGCCTGGGCATGGGAACCTCGTGTTTCTGGTCCTCCTGGGAAGGAGGAGCAGCCCAGTGGCACAAACATGGACAGAAATAGCCACAGTGTTCTCACGTGAGGATAGTCCCTGCAGCATCTTCCCCAAGGAAACCTGGACACACCAATGATTTTGGTCCGGTTCCAACTCGGGGCTTGGCCTTGGTTGTGCCCCACTGGTGCTCCATAGTGAGCAGCCCAGCTCTGCACTGGAGGGCATGAAGGGGCTGCCCTTGGACAACTTCTGGGCAGGCTGCATTCCCCTTTGGATAGTTCATGGCAGGTGCCGGTGGCTCTGCTGCTGCCAGATCACGTCACCACCCTGTTCTTAGCACAGCTGTGGGGCTGCAGGACACTGCAACCTGTCCCCTGCCACAATCTCCTCCTGTCCTGCAGCTCAGGTGGAGGGGAAAAGGGTCCCTCCCTCTGCCAAACCCCAGGGTGTGGGACAAACCCTAGCCCTGGTTTCTGGGGACTGCACAGCCCCAGAAATGTGCTGGCAGTTCCCCCTGCAGGGATGGTCCATGGCAGGAGGGTGGTGGCTGAGGACACTCATCGGGAAAATATTCCCACATGCCATGCTCTTAGCTCTATCAGCACTGGGCTCTGTTTGTGCTCAGGGCAAAGCTGAGCAGTCCTGCCCATAAGTAAAGGTGTTTGCTCATCCCATCCCATCCCATCCCATCCCATCCCATCCCACCCCAGCCCTGCCATGGCAGGGACCCCTCCCACTGTCCCA
>VYXF01000460.1:96862-168163 GCA_013397295.1 Polioptila caerulea
CTCAGGGCCCCCGGCTCTGTCGCTGCTTTAGCCGCAGTTCCCGGCAGTACGGATGGGGTCGGGGTCCCGTGGGTCTGACCCTCTCGTGCTCTGCCTTTTTTGGGAGCTCTCCTGGCTCTGCCTCGTGCTGTTCCCCGCAGGGTGGGGCAGTGACTCAGCCCCAGCCGGGCTCGCAGTGGCTCTGCTCCTTTCCCACGCTGGCTGAGCCTGCAGAGCTGCTGCTGCTGCCGGGAGCTTGGGGCAGGCTCAGGGGCAGAAGGGTGCTGGGTGTGGGATCTGCTCCATGTACCAGGGAGCCAGCACTGCAAATACCACAAACACTCCCCGAGACATCTCCTGTTTCCTCTGTCCTGGCTCCTCTTCTGCTTTGGTGCATCATGTGGGAAATAATTTCTGTGCGACTTCTGGCTTACCCATGGGGAAAAAAAAAAAAGAAAAATATTTTGCATAGGCACAGCCAGTTTCTCATTGCACAGCCAAGAATGACAGAAGACATTTAAGAGATGTACTGCTGCCTGAGAAATCCAGGGTCCCACTGAAATCCTGCCAATGATCCTGCTCCAATGGTCCTTTCCAATGTCTTTCTCCCTCCTGGCTGCTTCTACTCCCCTGGAAGGAAGCAGGAATCAATTTTCACTGTGGGTAAAAAGTGCTAAAGAAAAGCTGAGGGTTGAACTCAAATGCTCCCAGATAATCTCCAACTTTTTCCTTTTCATTTTTTGAGCATTTCTTTCAGCCCAGGGAAAATCAGTGGGACTGATTTTCCTGTTCTGCAGGGAGAAATTCTTGTTGATTCAAGCAGGAGTTACCTGTACTGGGAGAGAAAGAGGCTTCTGGGAGAAAGAGTAAAAAACATTGGGAAGAAATCACTGAGATGTGCAAAGCAAATCTCTGCTGCCTTTCACTGGACAGCAAAGGCTGGGCCATCTACCACACTGAAACTTGGCCTGGAGACACAAAGCAGCAACAGGGACTGCCTGAGCTCAGCTCTCTCAGTAAGATCCTTACCTTGTAAGGTTCTTTGTGGAGAGAAGTGCCAGAGAAAGACAGGAGGAACTCTCCTTCTCTGGGAAAGTATTTGGGTTTTGCAGTGCCAGGAACATCCAATAGATTTATGAGCTTTGAGAATTTCTGCACGCTTTTTTCCCCAGGACATTCCCTTGCAAAGCCAGACCCACCTTGGACACGAGGGGGCTCTTCCCTGCTGCCCAGCCTGGGGGTGTTTGGCTGCTTTGCTCCTCCTCTGTAGAAATGCAGCGAATGCAGGGCCCCTGCAGGCTCTGCACCCACACAGTGCTGAGCTCTGGGGCTGCTGCAGGAACTGGACTCAGCTCTGGCCACCTCCCACCTTTGGGATACCCGAGATCTCATCCTGAAATATTGGCCAAAGTGTTGATCGAGACCAGACCTGCTTCCTAAAAATGCCTATCAGCTGTTCCACCCTCCCAATGACATTCCATGGTAGCCTGCAAGGATTCCTGCAGTGCTCATTTTGTGCTAAAACACTTTCTTGGTCTCCATCACCTGGGATGAGGAAGCTGGGAGCACCAGGGATCTCATTTCTGCACCAGGGATCTCATCTCATTTCTGCCCCCACATCCAGGAGGGGGTAAGAGGTAGGTAATTACATCAAAGCCTCTCATCAAAGCCTTTTCTGCATGAGAGGATCAAGCTGCAGAGATTTGTGATGGGAGTCTGAGAAGCATTCCAGGGGCTTGTGAGTAGATGCCACATCCTGACAAACTGCTCTCAATTTTCTTTATCCGGGAAATGTTGCTCTGGATGTCACTGCTGCCCCCACCCTAATGGAGACACTGCTGTGAAGGCTCAGGCTGTTTTCTGCATCCCAGCATTGCAGAGGAGAGGCTTCCCGATGCTGGATGAAAGGGACATGGCCCTGTGCTTGGGATGCCTCCTGGGGATCCCTCAAAAGGCTCTCCTGAGACAAAGATAAGCTTAGGAAGCACCAAAAAAGGGACCAAGATCAATCTGGGATCTATAGTAACTTCTGTGCATGATCCAGTGTGCAAGGCTGGGTAACTGTGGGAGAGGTACAATTAGGGGGACTCTCTCCTGAGCCAGCCCCAGCTCCTGGAGGAGCTGCCCTGGGGTTGCTGCTGGGGGCTCTGGCTGCAGATGCCAAACTCTGGTGCACAGGCACCCATGTGGAGCAGGGCCTCCTGCCATGGGCCACCCCGTGCCTCCCACAGCCTGCCCCGTGGGGCTGTGGCACTGCCCCGTGTCTGGCCATGGGGCCACAGCAGAGCCTGTGCTTGGGGTGATCCCACCCAGCAGCTGGGAAACAGAGGGACTTTGCTGAGCCAGTTTGTCCCAGCAGGAGCTTTGTGTGTCCCTGAAGGAGGTGTTGGTGCTGTGGGGTCCTTGGGGCTGTTGAGGTTTCTGACCTGGGCTTGGTGCTTCCTACAGGTGGAATCTGGGCCATGGAATTCTCTTGCATGGGAAGTGGTGTGGCTTGGGAAAGTCAGGAAGTTCTGGTGCCTGGGACCCGTGGAATGGAATCCCACGGACCTGAAAATGAAGAGTGGGGTCTGCCCTGAAGCATCACAGGCAGAGTAAAAGGATTCAGACATTGTGTTGTGGGATGGGAAGAAGCTATGCCAGGGGCTGCCTGGCTGGTGGGATGAGGCTTTGCTGATGGAGCCCCACGGATTATTTGGGATCCCAGGGCTGTAGGACTTCTATAGTTTTCAAGGATTTAGTGCCTGCTCTCTTTGGGACAATGAAAGCATCCATTTTCTCCCCTTGAATCCTGCTGCAAGTCCTGTTACACCCAAGCTAAATCACTGCATCTCTGACTGTCAGAGCCGTTCTCTGAAGGGACCCATTGCACAGCACAGCTGAATCCCACCGTGGTTGTCCTTTCCTTGCAACCTCCCTGTGGTCTTTGTGTGTGTGTCCACAGTCCTCCCTATCCAAAAATGAGCTTTTGTCATGTGTCCACACACAGGATGCAGACCCCAAAAAGACCCAGTGGTTTCTTGGGATTCATTTCACTGCTGCACATGGACAGAGATCCAAGCATGTCCGGAGAGTGTTGGCTCCACTGGGGAGCAAGAATTCATTTCCCAACTAGAGGTGTGTTCAGAGCTACATTGTCATGTCCCATCCCTCCCCAGTGTCCAGGGAGCTACTCAGGAATGGACAGTTGTTGGAATCCAGAATGCAAAGAATATTTCTCTGCATGTTTTAAAGGATCCAAACCCTCTGACAAATACTACTTTTAACCTTTGTTCATGGAAAGGGCTTCCTAGGCTTTGGGATGAGACAGAATTTTCAGGAATGTAAAAAAGATAATAGTGTAATATCTAATTTATCACAGGGTGAGAAATGTAGATTTTTGGGTTTGTTCGAATGGTAAGTAGATGAAGACAAGATGGAGGATCCTTCCTCCATCCTTTTAGGCTTCTTCCTCCTTCATCTACTCCATATTCTGCAGTGTTTGGGTCACTAAATGATTGGTTAGAATTTGCCGCAGTGCAGCGTTACGTGAATAGAAGTTGAGTAAGTAATTGGTAGAAAAGTAGAAATAATGTACATTTTTGGTGATAATTGGGTAAATTATCTTTAAGAGAGCCCTGAATCTGTGTGTAGGGGCTCTTTGGTGTCCTTTCTCCTTCATGCTAGGCTGGTGTAAAGCCTGGTGTGCAGAAATTGCTGATAAGGAAAGAATAAATAACCTGGAGGATGAGAACAACCTCGAGTCCCGTTTGTTTTTTACTTAACAAGGACTTAATGAAAAGGTCTTCCCTAACAGGGAAGAGACATGTGGGAGTAGTAGAACTCTTACAGACAGTAGGACTCACCTGCATTCCTTGTGGACACTCCAGATTGGGCAGAAGGCAACTCGCTCTCCCAGCCTATCATTGACTTGACCTTTCTTAGATGTGACTTCAGGTGGGATTCATGCCTGAAGAAGCTGCAGATTGGACATCCTCAGCTGGTGATGTGTGTGATGTCAAATTTAATCCTCCCAAGGACTGCTGTATGTGCTGCTCCCTAATGGGCTTTTATAAAACAATTACTTATGTCCCACATCCAAAGCTGGTTACAAACACTGCTGCTGTACTAGGGCCCAGAAGCAGTCTGAGGAAGGAGTGATCACAGCTGAAATGCAACTAGGTTTTGAAGGGCTGTTGGGTCCACCCAAAGCTGGTTTAGACATTTGAGTTTGGGTGCTTTGCCTTTGTGCTTAATCCTTTGGTTGTCACTCACCCTTCAGCAGCCTGAGCAGAGCAGCAGAAGGTGCTCCTGGAAAGCTGCTCTGAGCCACGTGCAGGGAGTGGCACCTGTCCCTTGTCCCTTGCACGGGCTCACAGAGTGTGCTCAGCCTGTCTGATGGGCTGCAAATCCTCTGTTCATGAGATCCTGGTGGTGGTAGAGGATTATTCCTTAGCCTTGCCTTGAGTAAATACCAAACACAGCTCAGGGCTCACTCTCCTATGCCAGGTGTCTGCTTTGAAGAGTTTTCTGAAGGAGATCAAGAGGTGCTGCTTCCTTATTCCCTGTGAGGCTGCTCCAGTGTTTGCACACCCCCGTGTTCCCCAGCATGAGAATACAAAGTCCTTTGTTCATCCTGCACTTCAGCACTCCCCATGTGCACTGGGCTCATGTTCCTGCAGGGTCTGATGGAAAGACCAAATCCTTTGATGTTGTCAACAGCAATTCCATGGAGCAGGCTGAGAGTCCCCAAAGGGTGCAGATGCAACTTCCAATCTGGTTAGCAGGAAAAGTCTGGGCTCAACAAAAGCCTTTGTATCCACCACCAAAGGCTCGTCCTCCAAAACAGGAACTTAGAGGGAGATGCTTTTAAAGGGAAAAGGAGAGTTAACGTTTCCAGGCAATGTGGGCTGAATTCATCATTCTGGAGCTCAATCCCAGCACATTCCAGCAGTGAGGAATTCCCTGAGGAGTGGCAGAAGGAAGCTGGCCTGGGTAAGCAGCAGGAGCAGGAAATACCAGCAGATGTTTTTCATACAGCTGAAGACAAAAATACGAAAGGCTTCACAACCACTTCCATGTTCAACATAAACTACACTAAACCTGCCAAAAGCAGTTGAAGGAACAATGAGCTGGAGTCAGAAGAATGAACCAAAAAGTCAGAGCATCTCCCAGTAGAGGAGAACGACCTTCCAGGAGGTTGGGGGTTCAGTGGGTATCAGAAAGAGCACTCAGGAAGGAGAGGAGCAGAGCAGGTATTGATTGACCTTTTCCAGTTTGTGTGGCCTGTGAGAAATGGGGAGGATTCCTACAAGCTGCTATACTTGATACATCAATGACATTCATGAGGATAGAGGAGCATCTGTGGAATTTTGGGGAGCTGTAGACCAGTAAGGAAAGGGAGGTAAATGACTGAAAAACATCAGCACAGTGAAATGTTTAGTGATACACGTGGGGCATGGAGATGGGCACGGAGATGGCTCCATGGACCATTCATGGCCCTCCCATCCCAGAGACAGCTCAGCAAAAACTCCAAGGGAATATCAGGTATGGGCAGGGATGGAGAAGAGATCAGGAAGGGCTGTGATGTCCCAACACAAGCCTGGGCTCGCTCACCCTCTGCCCTGTGCTGTTCTGTGCTCCTCAGCTCAGGAAGGAAATCATTCCACTGAGAAGGGTCCAGAGGAAGTCACTGAGTGCCATGAGCTGCTGGATCTTGTGAGAAACTTCTCTGAGCTGGGCCTGCCTAGAGAGAAACCGGGGAGGATCCCCTCGCCCTCAGCACTTCTTTTAAACATCAGAACCAGGGAGCTTCTACCACAGCTCAGGTGGGACATGTCCAGAAAAAATTGAGGGGTTTTCCCTGCCACAGCCTTGGGATCCTTTCAGCAGTGACACAAATGACACTAATGGTAATCAACTTTTTCATGGACCAAAGTGATGACTGTGAAAGCTCTTGGGAAAGAAACCCACTTAGAATGAAATAATGGAATCACAGGAGATCCTGAGCTGGGAGGGACCCACAGGGATCACTGAGTCCAACCCCTGGCACAGACACCCCAACAATCCCACCCTGTGCATCCCTGAGAGCAATGTCCAAATGCTCCTGGAGCTCTGGCAGCCTCAGGGCTGTGCCCATTCCCTGGGGAGCCTGGGCAGTTCCAGGCTGGAGGAAATGGGATTTACAGCTTCCTTACTCCTATTGGATAAGGCAGAGCAGTTCAAGCTGATTCCTCCTGCAGGGTAACAGGGTTTTTTCAGACCTTTCAGACCTTTCTTCTTTCCTGCACTGGCAAAACAACCAAAATAAAACCATCCAAACCAGAAAGCTTGAAGACATTCCAGCAATTTTTATTGATTTCAGCTTTTCCAATGAAGCAAATACATACAGTACAGCCAAAACAAAACTCTGAGACATTTTTCTCACATATCTGTATCTTACAGAATACACTGTAGAGCTATGGACTGGTAAGGCTGAGTTAGTCTCACACTGATGCGTGTTCAGAAAGGAATAAAACTGCCTTTGTCTTGTCCATGAGGCTTCTGAAATGCTGGAGTGGGATTGTACACACACAAATTAAACAAAGCATTTGTAAGAAAATAGACCAAAAAAGCTCTGCTGTGCCCAGGACAATGGGTGGGTGCCCAACTGTTCCTGCTGCTGTTGGCCACACTCCTTCCTCCTCAGGAATTCTCCATTCCTGTGCCACAGACTTGCCCTGTCCCTGTCCTGGGGGTGTGCCCTACCCTGGCTCTTCAAGGAGCAAGGAACAGGAAACCAGCTCATCAGAGAGGATGTCACAGTTAAAATCATGCCTTAAAAAATACCTCCTTGGAATGAAAAAAATTATACTGGAGGTGAAAACAGCATTAATTTATGTTGGTGGGAACCTCACTGAGCTCCCAGAATAGCTGGTTGTGAGCAACACCAGTTTTTTCAATGCCTAATTTCCCCTTCACTTCTCACAGTTGGGCATCAAAGTCGCTTCACTGACTTGGGTGGAGTCTGGTGTCCAGATTTTAAACAGAGACTGAGAGGAAAATAGAGGATATCACAATTTCCCAGGGAAGATCCAGCTGCAGAACAGCCCTGGAATGACAGAATGGATGTGATTCCTGCAGCCCATGGCTTTCCTGAGTAGGCTCTGCCCTGAGGTTTGCAGGCAGTGACAAATAGCATGCTAAAAACATCTCAGTGGGAGGAACCTCTCTGGTGTGCCCAGCTCAGAGAAGGGATGACATCCCAATTCGATGAGATTGCTCAGGGCTGTGCCCAGTCACGTTTGGAAGAGCTTTGAGCTTGGAAACAGATTTTATTTTTTATCATTTTGTTAGCTTTAAAAAAAAATCTGTAGTAAAAACAACTGTAACAATGGTTTTTGTAATAAAATTTATGTAAATGATGAATCTGTCTCCTGGAGTCCACTACTCACTAATGAAATCTCCAGTACCTGTAAATTTAATTGTGAGCTGATGATCATAAACCTCTGACTCTTTTTGCCTTGTACAAGTGACTCAGTAACTGCATTAGGGATGCAAATAGCTGCATTGTTTTAAAATAAAGCCTAAATTACAGCAAATTAGAGTGAATTTCCTCAATATTCTATAATTCCATTTTGTAGTTCTGTTTCCTCAATTAGTTTTCCAGAGAAAAACATTCACTCCCAGGACTTGTGTTGGATGTGTCATTACAGAACAAACCTGAATGCAAAATTGCACAGAACACTTTACACCCAAACTGAATCAACCCTGTGGATGCTGCAGCCCTTGGAGACATCCACAGATGGGTCTTGCCCAGAGCATTTGGAACATTTGCATCTGAGAATCCACATGCAGCAAGGGAACTGCTGAGGGGCTGGAAGGTCTTTGCCCATGGGCTGGGGCTCTTTGCTCTGTTTAAACCTTTCTGGCCCTTGGATTCTCCTGCTTCTGCCTCTCCACTTCAAGGGGGCTTTTTTCCCTTTCTCATTTGGCTGCAGGTGAGCACAGAGGGCTCCTGACTGAATGCAGCCAAAGAGTGCCTGCTCATTAAAGTGCACAAGATGAAGCCACCCTTTGTAGCCCAAGAGGAAAAGCAGCTGGAAATTATCTCCCTCTGTGGGCAGGAGTTCCCTGTGTTCCAAATGGGGCCAACAAGGGCCACCTGGAACTGCAGCTGAGCAAACCTGAACCTCACAGGGGGTTCTTTAGCGGGCAGAGATCACCCCATGGATGTGAACTGAATATCCTGAGTCCCACCAATTTAGGAGCCTGACACTTAAAATGAGACTGTTTTTCCATTTCCAGGCTCATAATCTATCCTTCCCAAGCACCTCCTAAACCCCTGATGTTTGAAAAACAGGGCTCTGTGCCCCTGCACCCTATGAGGAATAATAGCCAGCACAGGCAGCAAACACAGCCTCAGCTGCTCCTTCCCCGTGAGTCTGAGCTATGTCCCCTCCAGGGGAAGGATATTTTTCTTCTGGAAAGAGGAAGGTTGGAAGAATTGTGTTGCTCTGAAATGAGCTCAGCAGTCCCTTGTCACAGCCTCAGCATCACAGGCGGATTAATGCCATTCAAGATCCTGAGAAATAAAACATTTCCAAACCTGACATCACACAAGCGCTCACATTCCTTTGCACATTAATACCAGTTCTTTACATTGATCAATAAAAATAAAATATGATTAAAGAGGCCACATCCCTTCCTTCTTTCATTCCTGTGGCAGTCAATGATTCCAGCAGAAATCACTTGGCCTGTCCTGCTCAGCTTTTCAAATGCCACCTTTGTCCAGGTACAGTCAGGAACTGGAATTGTTCTGGTGCTCAGAATGGATCAGGAGCTGGGAATGTTCAAGCTCTGCTGCTGTGTCCCAACTGTCCTCTCACAAACAGCTTCAGGGAAGGGTGATTGAGGCCTGGGAGAGAATCTGCAGGATTTGCTTCTTGAGATAAAGAGTTCATGTGACAGGAAAGAAAATTCTTACAATTATCAGAGAAAAATCCTAAGCAGAGAAGAAGCCCTTTTTCATATCTGTTAAGAATAACCAGCCTTGGAAAGAAGAGCATCCTTGTGTGTATCTGTTAATAACGGACAGATGCAAAGGGGGAACTCTACCTAAAATTGACTTTTCTTGTGTTTGTGGATAAAAAACACATTGTGACAAATTTTAAGCATGGCAGTATTTGGTGCATGGATAGGGTGGAGCTGGAATAAAACCCTGCAAGGGGTAAAACTGCACAATCACCCTGACTTTGTGTGGAAAACAGGGGACTAAGCTGGAGGAAGATCCTGCTCCCCACATGTGCTCTGTGTGGGCTGCTTGCACACACCTCCACATCACACCCAGAGTTACACAGACACACTCTTGGCAAAAAAAAAAATAATTATTGACATTGAGAAAGTATATAAAAGTCCCTTCTCCCCCCTAAAAAGAAGAAAATGCTTAAAAATATCAGTGTCATCCACATGAAATCCATGTGTTTGGTTTGTTTTCCAGTTGAGTTGAACTCAGAAACTCTCTACATCTTTAACATCCTAAGGAATCATGGAAGTGGTGTTCTTCCTGGACATGAACCAACTCCAAATTCTGAAACAGAAAAAAAAAATAAACAAAGGAAAAGCAAACCCCCAGACAATGAAAGCATTCAAGAGATTTTTTCATTACAGAAACCCCAACTTTTAGTCTTTTCTCTGAGCCTGGCTGCAGTTTCTCAGCTTTTCACTCTCGACGTTCATGCTCCTCAGAGTCCCAGTGAAAACATCCCAACAAAGCAGGAAGTGAAATCCTGGGCAGAGGAAGGAAGGGACTTCGGCACTGTTTTCTCTTGGTTTGATTGCAAGGACCATGCTGGGAAAGGGAGCAAATAATTCCCTCTGCATAATCTTGGACACTACCCAAGAGACCTCTGGTACTTTCAAAGCGATTAAAGCTTTTCCCTTCAGTGGGAATCATGAGTGAAAAGTGCCTGATGGGTTAAATCCTCATTTCACACTGAATATAAACCCATAACCTGGATGCCCTGGAAATTTTATCCATAGTTTCTCTTCCCTGGATTCTCTGTTGGGATTTTCAGTTGACAGAATGTGGTTCTCAATTCTGACCTGAGGTTGACAGGTAGATTAAGGGCTAAACAATTGCTAAGGCTAATGACTGAAGCCATGGATGTGCTGGAATTCACAGCACATTACTGGCACTGTCTGGTTAACACTGCTCAAAGTTCAGTAATGAGGGCACTGCCAGGGAGAATCCCAGGAAGAGCCTGACCTGTGAGGGTCTGGAAAAATGCACTGAATCAGTGATTGCTTGGCAAAGGAAGGGAGAGGCACCGTCGAGCCCAGCAGCTTTGTCTGTCCTGTGACATCTGTGCTGAGCATCTCTAAAATGCACAGTTGGGCAGTGGGAACAACATCTGCCCTGGGCCCAGGGACAGTACAGCTTCTGACCTCTCATAGAAACAGAATGGGCTGGAAGATTTGGGATGAAAATTTGATCACTTTTGGGGTGATCAAAAGTAGCAACAATCTCAAAGGATTCCTGTATTCCAAATCCACCACAAGGGGCTGTGTTCTCACCTGCAGCCTGAATGTGCATGGAGAGGCTCTAGAATCTGGAGGACAGGGTCCTGAAGGTCGTTCCAGCTAAAGATCCCATCATGTTCTTATCAAATCCTTGCTGAAAAAGCAGAACCATGAAGTGCAGTGAGTGCATATCAGTTTCTACACTGAGAGTAGTTATTGAGCAAAGTGTGCTTCATGCTCAGCCAACCCCCTCTGTCAGCCCTCTGGGTACCTTTGTCATCCTTATTGATGAACTCGGTAGAATCAGAACCGTGGAATGGTTTGGGTTAAAGGGACCCTAACGCTGATCTCATTCCACCCCCTGCCATGGGTAGGGACACCTTCCTCTAGACCAGGTTGCTTTTCCTTGCATTGCCTTCCATCAACCAAGAGCTAGACTTCTCCAGGTTTTTGGAGGACACTTATTTAATCATTCAGAGTATTGTTTTATCTAGTTCCTCATCCTGAAAAAAGAGCATAAGTCTTTGCATGTACCCCTGCAGACTCCCATCCTCCTTCCCTGACATTTACCTATGCAATAAACTTCTGTGTGAACACCAGAGTGACTCAGTCACACCAAAATGAGCTGGCACAGGCTGTGAGCAGAGCCTGGCACAAAACTACCCCAGCTCCTGTGCAGAGAGTCCCTCACTGTCAATATGGGAACAGAGATTGGATGCTCTGCATCTGCCTCCAGATGCTCCCCTTTGTAGGGATTCCTCCTCTTTAATTTGGCCCTGTACTCTGCAGGTGCTGCTGCTCTTGAGTTGGAAAACCCCACCTTGTTCAAAGAAAGCCACTGAGAGCAGGAGCTAGGGGCTGGGCATTGGGAGCTGGGAGCAGCTGGAGCTGGGAGGTGGAGGTGGGAGCTGGAGGTGGGGGCTGGAGCTGGCTCAGTGCCTATTTGGCTCTACACTTTCCCAGCTTCTGTTGCAGGGAGCAAAACAAATCCCAAATACTCCTCTCCTCTTGGTTTGAAAGCTTACCCTGACTGCAGGTGGATGTAACCACAGGGAAGGGTTATGGACACAGAAGAAAATGGGGGGAAAGAGAGGAGGGACCTTGCCAGGCACCTGCTGGGACCCGATGGACTGCAATGAAGGGAATCCCCTACATGAGGGTGAAACACCCAGCGTGTCCCAGCCCAGAGTGAGGGGGCTGTGCTGGGGAGCATTCCAGCACCATCCCCAGGGAGGAAGGTTTCTGACACAGGCATGTCACCATCCGCTTTGTCCCCAAAGTGACTCTCAGCAGTGACCCCCTGCCAACTACTCAGATCCCAGGCAGGTGCCCAAGTGCCCCAGGCTCCTCCTGGGCCCTGCCCTACTTGCTGCTGGATCAGGGCCTTTACCAGCTCCCAAATGCAGCTAGTGAACAACCCAGGGCTGTTCCTCACTCCCAGAAGCAGGAGTGTTGTCCTTACCTGCTTGAGCACATTCTGGAGCTCCCTGTTGGACCAAAGGTCTGTCAGGAGAAGTCGAGCAGCTTCGGCTGCTTTTGGACAGGAGCTGAGAAGATGAAAGCAACAGGATTATGGCAAGCACAGAGCAGCACTCCACAGACACTGCTGACTTCCTGGGACAAACCTAGCTCCAGCTGGGAGCCTGGCTAGCCACAAACAGGACTGTCAGTAACACCCTCCTGCTCTCTCAGCAATATTGTGTGACAACAACAGTGATCAGTGCCGGGCAAATGAAAGAGAGGGGAGGATCTGAGTGGGAAAATGAGCATAAAACTGAGCTGAATCTGAAATCTGAGAGATGGAAAGAGAAGGGAAATGGTGCCAACCCTTTGCTGGAGTCTGCAGGGACAGCGTGGGTGGATCTCCTGGGAGGGAGCAGAGGAGCGGGCTTGGAGCTGCCTGGAGAGGACAAGGGATGGGAGCCTTTGCAATACATCTGCAAGCAGCCCAGAGCCCTTACTCAGCAGAAGGGAACAGATACCTGCTCACGTAACAGCTCGAAACCATGAGTCATCACAGGACCTTTTATAACTTTGGAACATTTCATACCCAGATATCCCCTCCCGCTGGCTCCCATCACTACTCCTGATCTCCTGGGCCTCCTCCTGGCTGTGGGAGACTCCTGCTCTGGGTTCAGGACAGCAGCCCCAGCCTGTCCCAGGGTGATGGAGAGGAACAGGACCCTCCCTGTCTGATACAGCTCCACAAAACCTTGTGTCCTCAAAAACAGTCCTTAGAACATTCCTCAAAATAGTCCCCAAAAGCCTACAAGAAATGGGACCAATAGGTTATGAGGAATCTGGGACATCAACTCTACACTTGGGAGTGTGGGAGGACTGGGATGGAACCACATCCAGTAAATTTTGGAGCATTTCTCTGACATACACAGCAGCTGTTAGCAAAGAAATGATTGAGTTTAACTTGGTCATAAACTTCAAAGGTGTTGTGCAGCTCCTGGTGTTGTGTAGAGGGCTGGAGGACAGCCAGAAATTTCTGAGCAATGCTTTGGGACAGAAAAAATAGTTTTTATTGCCAAATCTCTTCTCTAGTTATAACCACCCTATGCTCTGTCCCCAGAGTGACAATGTTTTAAACCAGTTTTTGGCTGAAATGTTGTCTGTGGCTGAAAAGCCATTAAATCCCAACAAACCCAAGGGTGGCTGTGATCAGATGGACAGACCACAAACTAAACTCTCTCCTTCAAGGATTTGTAGTTTCAAGTTGTTTCTCTCTTCCTAAGCCAGAGTAATTTTCTCTTATATTTGATAAAAATTACTTCTAATGATGCTAAATATGTACTTTTTGATACTATGTCTCCAGAGAACATCTCAGAAGTTTTGTATTTTCAAGCCAAAATTACCAGCATCAGTACCTGAGTAATTCATGAATTCAGGCAGAAGAATTGCTAAACTCTTCATTTGAAGGACTGGCCCTAACTATTTCTTATAGCATTGACTGCTGTAATTTAGGTATAAAAAGCTCCATATGAGCTGGTGGAGCTGTGATGCCAACTTCAGAATGTAAAGCAGCATGTCCCAAACAAAATAGTGTGAATATAGTAGTGGATAACACAGAGCAGAATATAAAGACAGCTGACTTAGGGGAAAAACTCCTTAATAACAAGTTGCCTGAAAATCAAACTTGATTTTAAGTACAGCTTGTCTTTTATAAATAGATTTATGAAAAATTGTGGAAAGGCAATGAGGGAGATGTCCCCTGGTGGCAGTGGCAAGAGTCATCTAAAAAGCTACAGACTCAAGAAAACATAAACGAGACACAATCAGAAGGAGATGATGGGGAATGGGGAGAAATAGAATGGGGGCAAAAAAGACAAGAATCTTGTCATAGATATCAAATAATGGGGAGAAATAATCCTTCCTCAAAGGACAAAAGTACAAAGAACTTTATGCCTGTCACTGAGAATGCCAAGGAATTCCCAGAAGAAGGATTTCTTCAGAATATGAAGAGATTATAAAATTGATATCAAGGTGCAATCTTTGGAAGAAATGGGAAATTGGAAATGGGTGGATGAGAACTCTCTGGCACAGGGAATAATCAAGGGAAGACCTGAGTTTCTCGGAAGATTGATTTTGGTGAAATGCTGTGGTGGAATTGAACTGCAAAATAAATCTGCAATAGCAAAGGTGTGAAAAGTGAAGGAACTAAGAGAAACAGAAATAAATTCATGGTCAAGGGATGAACCGCAAATGTGATGCTCTAAAGCACGGGGAGAGATTTTGGGAAAAGCTCTGAGTACAGCCAGTAGAATTAATGAGGAGAATTTTAATTTAATTAGTGAAATAATGTTGCTTGAAAATGAGCAGAGAAACGTTTTTCAGACAGCTGGAGAAGAAAAATAAAAAGAAAACCAAACATCCCAATAAATCAGGTCCAGTGGTTTTATTCTCAGAAACACCACCAAAAATTGAAGGAAATATTCAATATTTTGGCAACTTGGATTAAAAATAATGAAGAGTGAAGGAACCCCATTTGACCATGAACCCAATGTCACAGAAGAGAGCATCTGCAGGAGACACAGACAATTACTTAATTGGAATGCTCCATGAAGAAGAAGAAGAAACCACATCCATCAGATAAACTACTGAACCCTTTCTGCCTTTCAGTCAGAATTCTGCTATGAGAAACACGAGGAGAAAGAAACATGGGAAGGGAGGAGAACAGGCAAAGGGCAAGATCCATAACTCACTGGTCTGGAACCTGGAGTGTCTTTCTAAGCTATGACTCTGGAGTTGTCTGAGCAGGTGGAGCTGCTGGTTTGGAGATGGTAATGCAGTGAGAGCCCAGCTCAGAAACACAGGGCAGGATCTGTGGTGCCAGAGGAGACACAGGGAGGGAGCACCCAGACACCAACCCCAGCCTGGGGGTCAAGGAATGTACACAGGGAACTGAAGCAGATAATAGAGAAACTGCAAAATCCTGACAGGTTGCAGCATGTCCCAGGCACTGGGTCACCCCTGAGCCCCCTGTCCCCCCTCTCTCTGCTGTCTGTAGTGCTGGGAAGGAGGAGGTTGATGATGTGGGACTCACCACACCCAGAACCACAGTGGGGATCTGGGGGCTTCAGTCAGCCCGCAAGGGGGACTTAATGATTTCCACTGGGGAGGAGGGAGGCTCTTTCTGATGTAAGACAGGACAAATTCCACCCTAATTTTTCTTGTTTATCTTCACAAGCGACACAAGACACTGGGAAATTTTCACCTTGTGACCCAACAAGAGTCAAAAGTGTCTCCAACATCTGCTCTACTGGGACAGCCTAGAATAATATGACTTGGACAAGTAAGATTAGTTCTGGGTGGAAATTGTTCTCTTTTTCTTTTTCCCTAAGAATTGAACAGCACAAAAATCTTTGGGGACAAAAGCAAATAATGGGGAAAAAGGAACAACTCAAGTTTTGGACATTGTAAGGACTGGGGAGTTTCTCCGGAGGAGTTTGTAATCCAGGGAGGACTGGAGACATTTCCAGAGTTTGGTAACTCCTCACAGTTCAGTGAGTCACCTTCAACAAAGCTCATCCCCAGCAGCCAAGGCAATTAAAGTGTTCTGAGCTCAGGTTGTGCAAGGCTATGCTGGAGCAGCAAATTACTGAGCACTGGTCTGAGGGAGCCACAGTGGGACTTCATCACAAGTAAATACCATTCAAAACAATGAGGGCTTAGAAGAGGGCTGGGTTTCATGGTAATTGGGCTCATTGGAGAGTGGAAGCAAATAAAAGCAGCAAATACAGCGATGCTCCTTGGCCCAGGCCTAAACTAAGCAAGGAGGCCCCGTGTAATGACTGAGAGTGTCTCTGCCATGGAACAAGAGGTGGATTGGAAGAACTTTATCAAAGGATGATGAAGGCATGCAAATGGATTTTCACAACAGGAAACAATGAGTTACTTGTCTAAGGCATTTTAAAACAAAGACAGATGGCAGGAGACATGAAAGCCTAGGAAGGAGAGGACATGGTCAAAGATAATGGAAGTTTAGCACCAGTTTGGCCAGAAATGGACACAGAACTTGGTAAGGCTTGACAGGCTTGTGCTGCACAGAATATGGATAACAAACAGGACAGAATTCCTACCACCAAACCCCAAACCAAGTCCTAAAATAGAAAGAGGTAAAACATGATGAGATTGCTCAGCTGGCGTAAAATACAGGAGTAGATCAGGGAGGTACTTAAAATAATTCCTGTCTATGTTCCCCTAGAGCTGCATCTTGAGGAGGATGATTCAACAAAAAGATTAAGAGACTTGCACATAAAAGTTAAGCACAATCCTTGTGTACCTGCAGTGTTGAACCTCAGACCTGACCTTTATGACAAGGTTTGAGGGAAGCCCAGGAGCCAGGAAGTCACTGACATCCCCTGTTTTGAGGGCTAGAATTTTTCATAGGCCAGAGAACCCTGGAGTAGTTTGGGTTGGAAGGAACTTTAAAGATCATCCAGTCCCACCCCCTGCCATGGGCAGGGACACCTCCCACTATCCCAGCTTGCTCCAAGCCCCATCCAGCCTGGCCATGGACACTTCCAGGGATGGAGCAGCCCCAGCTTCTCTGGGTAACCTGTGCCAGGGCCTCCTCACTGTCATAGGGAAGAATTTATTCCTAATATCCAGTATATGCATCTCCTCTTTTAGTTTGAAACTGTTCCCCCTTGTCCTGTCACTATCTGCTCATGTAAAAAGTAAATTCTCCTCTTTTTTATACACTCTATAAATGTTATTTTTAAAAGACCTCAAGATGTTGGTGCTTCAGTTCTTTTTAAAATTTCCTAAAATTCAACCAGAACATTTCCAGAGACCTCTTTGCAAATTCCAACTGGGATGGCTCCTGCCTATTTCCAAGAAACCAGTGCTGAGGATTTCTGCCCACCAACATGCCCAGTTTCTTTATTAGGAAGGAATAATGCTCTACTCTGGCTCCAAAGGGTGTTGGGAAGGCTCCAGGGCAGTCTGGGTCTGTCCCTGCCCCTGCCTCGTGCCCCACACTCACCCATTCCGGCACAGGCTCACTACATTATTTAGCAAGTTGCTGGACAGGTAAGACTTTCCCAGGTGGGGGTTGGACATGATGAGGTTCCTCAGAGTGTAACAAGCTGATGTCATGATCTCCCCATAGCTGCTGGTGTTTCCAGACTGGAACGACAGGAGACGGGACACATCTGGGAGCACCTGGTGAGCTAAAGAGGTGGAGGAATGTTCCAATCAACAATTAAACACAATCTGGCACAAGTGAATGATACTATTTGTGTTAACACCAAGCAGCATTATCACCGCAGGGAGGCACTGGAAGTGTTGGACAGCAATGGCATCATCGTCATCAGTGGATTTTTCCAAGACAAAACGAGGGCTGCAGGCCTTTGGAAGGGCAGTGTTGCTGGCCACAGGCACTCAAGTCCAACTCAGTTCCCAAAACACTGTCACCCTCGTGGTCCTGCAGGTTTGTCACTGTTGTAAAGCACAACACTGGTTCCTTGGGGCCAGAGGAAATGACACTGCTCTGCCCAGTTCTGGAGCTTAGCTAAGTCTCCTTACGGGGCTTACAAGGCAAGCTGGGCAGATCCCACGGAGCTGAAAGCTCGGATCCAGCGTGGGGGAAGGACTTACCCATGGTTTTGTGGAGCACAGGATGCCTGGACATGTTGCTCAGCAGAGAGGCCCCGGACCGGACAACGTCAGAGCTGTTGGACTGGAGCAGCCGAGCAATGCGGGGCAGCCCCTTCTCCTTCAGCCCAATCAACTGGCTCATGGCATTGGACATCTGAGGGACAGCAGAGATGTCTGTGACTTTCAGTGCCAGAGGGAAACAGCTGGAGTGATGGTCGGGGCTGGAGGAATGTGACTGTACCATAAAACGAGCACTGCAGAATCCTTTCTCTTGCTGCCACAATCCCACTTACTCTGTCAGTTTTACCTCTCTTCCCCTCAGTTATGGGAGCCTGCTGGAAAGGAGGCTCAGGGGTGACCTTCTGGCTCTCCTCCACTCTCTGACAGGAGGGTGCAGCCAGCAGGGGGTCAGGCTTTGCTCCCTGAGAACCAGGGATGGGACAAAGCGAAATGATCTCAAGCTGCCCTAGGGGAGGTTTTGATTGGACATTGAGGAAAATTCTTCATCAAAGCAGTTGCCAAGCAGTGGCACAGCTGTCCAGGGCAGTGGTGGAGTCACCATCCCTGGGAATGTTCAAAAAATAACGTGGAGGGGGCACCTGGGGACATGGGTTATTGGTGAACATGGGTGAACAGTTGGACTTAGTGATATTAGAGGGCTTTTCCAAGCTTAATGATTCCATTATTTTGTGACATTTGAAAAGTCAGCCTCTCATCTGCTGTGATGCAGCTGGTTCTGCTGTTCTCTGGAACCCCAGTGGAGCAGCTGATCACTTCACTGACATTCCAAAAGCTGGAGAAGTTTTGCTTTCATGTCCACGTTGCCCTTTCCCTTCACAAACCCCTGGCAGCTCCCTGCCCTGGCCCTTCACAGCTCCTTGCCATGCCTCAATGAGCTACTGGGAGGCAGGAACAGATAATGGATGCATTTAAAAAAACAGTCTGAGGACCAAAAAAGTAATCTTAGATGTGATCTCGTGCTTGTAAATGTAGAAGGTCTTAGGATACAGCCAGGGCAGATGAGTTCAAGCACATCCCCTGAGTAAACTGCCCTTATTGACAGAGCTTAAACTGAACTTCTCAGCTACTGCCCCACCAGAAAGGCTGCTGGAGACACATGCCCATCAACAGTGAGATGGGAATGGAGAGAAGGGGCTGGAAAACGTGTGCCCTGTTCCACATTCACAGCAGCAGGAGTGGGGTGTGTAAAATGCAGTTGAAGGACATTAAGAGCCATCCTCTGTGAGCTAAAGGATCACAGCAAGCTCCTTAAACTCATCCCCAGATTCACTTTCCCTAAAATGACAGCAAACTCAGCAACTCCAGCTCCAACTCTGAGCTGGAATGAGACCCTTGAGGAGAGGAGCCACTTCTGCACATCCAGACAAATTTCAGCCCTTCCATTCCAGGAGGTTGAATTAAGTTGCTTCAGCACTGTCAGAGCTGAGTTTGGTTCTTTGTCCCTTGTGCAACGTTGTTGATTGCTGAAATTTTCTTTTCCCTGGAGCACAGAACTCCAGCCCCATTTCTCTGACCAGCTCTACCTACATGTGACAGCCTCTCTCCACGTTTTAGTTCATGGCTCCTCTTAGTTAAATTGCCAAAAGTCAAGGTTCCCAATTATTTAGCATGGAAATTGTTATGACAAAAGGAGATCAGAGCTGGCAGGTTAATGCCATCCCAGCAGGGAATGCTCCGTATGAGTCACCTGTGTCTCTGGGTGGGACGCTCCCCACACGTGACACACCTCTCCTGCCTATGGAATCATTATCTCTTTATCTCCCCATCCATCTTATTTAAATTGGGATTGATGGAGTTGGGCACAAACAGACAAGTCAGGGGCTGTCCCAGGGGAGGTAACCTGTGAGGACGTGCCCAGGGCAGCGATGTGGGCCCACAGAGCTGTGGTTGTGACGTGTCCCTCATGGTGCCACAGCATCACACAGCCCCTGGCACCGCCATGCTGCTGTGCCCACAGGTCAGGACATCTGTCACAGCTATTTTACAAGCAGCTCTGAGGTGTGGACAAGCCACAATCCACAGCACAACCCACCCTGTCATTAAAGCCACCTCCCCTTGGAGCACACACACGGGCGGTGGCTCAGCCCTTCTCCTGCCTCTCATCGCATCTGGCTACAGATGCACATCCAGGCTCACCCTCACTGCTGCCCTGGGGGAGGGTACCAACACCAGCAGCTGCTGGTAGTGCGACCAACAGACTGTGGAAACTTGGAAACCAATGTATGGGTCTAGGATAGATCCCTGGGATGCTAATTGTAGCCCCCCATGAGACCCTGAGTTTGGAGTTTATAAATATCCCACTGGATTAAACACTATGGAAAGACTGGCTGTAGTGCCCTTAGGTTTAAGGTTTAGTTTTCCTTTTTCATGGCTGAGAAGTGATGGTGATCAGTGACCTTAGAGGTCTTCCCAACCTTACTGAGTCTCTGATTCCATGGAAGTGCTGACACATTTGGGTGCACACACATGGAGGGGAGGGAAGCTCTTACCAGCCCTCGGCTTGCAGTGAGGTTCTGCAGAGCTCCAGCACAAGCTTCCAGGGTGGCATCCTTCTTGCTCTGATCCATCAAGGATAGGTAGGTACGGATGGCATCTGAGTGGTAGAGCCAGCTGGGGCCTTTGGGTTTGAAATCCTCCTCAGGAAGGGGGACCCCGTAGCCATCATTCTGTAAAGACATGAGAAACAGGGAGCTCAGATCCCTGTTTCCCTTTAACCCCCTGCCTGGGGCTGAACATCGCATTCCCACTCCCTCTGCTGCACATCCTACCTCCATTTTCCCACTCCTGCTGTTGAAGCAGCCTGTGAGAGTTTTGTCCATGTAAACGCTCCGGGCCATGTGGTTGAGCTGGGTGTATTTGTTGGGAACCTCAGCATCCAGGCGGTAGGAGAGGTTGTGCAGGATGCAGATGCAGTTCTCCACAGACTACATCACCCCCAGAAGAAAAATGCAAACATCACATTAGGCAGAAAACTATGGAGCTGCACCAGAGAGGACATGGACTGGGACACAATCAGCTTTTTAGCACCACAGGTTCTCTTTAGCCTGGTTCAGGGAGTGAGGGATGGGAGGAAAAGAGCTGGAATAGACATGAAGGAAGGATCTCACTGAGCTGTGGACCCAGAGAACCTTGGGAAGTCTCACTTGCCACAGACAAGTTGGCAAACAGGAAAAGAGAGCGTGAGAGTGGCTGGATCAAACGATGAAATTCCAAATCTTGAAATCCGCCTCTTGCCAGAGATGACTTCCAATGACTCTCTCTGAGCCACAGCTACAGATCAGGTGACACTTTTTACCAAGAACAGGCTTTAACTTTGACTCCTTTCCCTGGATGTCAGAGTGCCCAATGAGAAGAGCAATGGAGAATTTTGGCTGGATACCCATAACCAACACCAGAACTTGTGGTTGCATTTCCAAAGAGCTGAGTTTTGTGTGTGCTGCTGGAAAGGGGCTTCCTGAAACAGCCATATACAAAAGAGGGTTTGCTCAATCTGGAGAGAATTCAAAATAACTTTGGTAACTTTGAGGGTTACACCCAAAAGGTGTCTAGAAACTCTATTTTGTCCAAAGCAAGCGGTATTGACACACAGCCATCAGTCACAGTCAGGGGACTGGCAGAGATATGCCAGCTCCTGGTTTCCTGCTGAACATGGTGCCAAGCTGGGGATTACACTTGAGTCCTGCTGTATGAGGAGATGTGGGATGTAAAGAGCAAGAGATGGATATCAAGATGTGGGAAAGTTCCAGGGAAGGGACGGGACGGGACGGGACGGGACGGGACGGGACGGGAAGGGACGGGACGCGCCCCCCGGGCGGGCCCCGCCGTCGGCGGCCGTGGNAAGGGAAGGGAAGGGAAGGGAAGGGAAGGGAAGGGAAGGGAAGTAACCTGGGGACTCAGGAGCCAAAGTATTTCACTGTTCCTCTGTGTTTGTTAAAGGAAAATTTTAAAGCCCAGTTCTACTGAGCCCAGAGCCCCGAGGACTTACGACCCTCCAACAGATCCCACTGGGGCTTGAAAGGACAAGAGCAGCCAGAGTCCAGCCACCTCTTGTGTTTGTTGGAAAGGGATTTTGAGGCATTCCCAAGGTTGCAATAGTTAACTGTGGGGCTGGACAGCCCAGGACAGCATCTAGTACCTTGTCATCGGGGCGGTTGGAGGCCACGCAGTTCTGGGCGTAAGTCATGACTGAGTCGATCAGGCCGGGGTAATTCCTCATGGTCTGGCGCCCCATGTCTGCAGAGCTCAGGTTCCTAAGGAAGCCATTGAGGAGCATGGCAGGAGACAAGGAGGAGAGAGGGTGAGTTGGGCTCTGTTCTGGCCATGGTTGTCACTGAATTTGGGGATTTTTTGGCAGGTTCAGCAAGGCGGAAGAACTGCTCCCGATCTGGAGGCCTTTGGTGGGACTGCACCAGTTCGCAGCTCTCTTATTGCTCTTTAGGACTGATTTCACCTGAAACATGTCCTGCAAGGAGCTCTGCACAGAATACACCCTTTTAGGGACTGTCACCAGCAGGAGATTGCCTCAGAGGCACTGTATGTGCCACTAAACAGACACTATTTCCTGAGAGGAATTTCCAAAGGGAAGACTGGCTAAAGACCATCTGGGATTGTTGTGATCATCAGGAAGGTGCACGGGGTGGTAAGCATGGTCAGCAGCTCTGTCTGTGTGGGAAATGGGGTGGAGATGCTGGAGAGCAGCAATGGCTCTGGCCAGAGGGACTGACCCATCTGTGAGGTTGAAATGGGTGCCTGGACACCAGTGGTTATCAGGACAGGGGAGTTTTTCCAGTAACAGGATAGGGGTTTTGTTGTTTTGTTCTGTTTTTTTTTCCTTCCTTATTTTATTGCCTTATAGGTTGCAAATGAAAAACAAAGAGAGGTTGGCAGTGGTTGTAAGATATTCACTGCAGGCATTCCAGAACTAGATCTGATGTTCACTGTGATTTGCAGCCTCCTCATTAACATGGATTCATCTACAATCCAGAAATGCTAGAGCAGCAATGGCTCAGGCCCAGGGCAAACCCAGGGCTGTTCTCATCCCTGTGTTCTGATGTGGCAGGCCAGTCCTGGCTCAGCCCTTGGAGCAGGGGCTCTGGATCCAATTCCCAGCTGCCCTCACTCTCCCTGCTCCCCAGTCCTGTTCCCTCAAGCCTCTGGAGCTCCCTTGCTGACCTGCTGCCAGTCTGCTTTGAGGTGTTGGGCACTGCTGCCACAGGCTGAGATCAGTCTCAGGAGGCAGAGCCTACCTTCAGTTAGACTCCACAGGATTTTACAAGCTGTTGTCATTGTCTTTTCCTCATTTTAATGGGATATTTTATGGTGTTGTTAGGCTGGGATGGCCTTAAAGCAGAGAAGCTCATACCCACCGTACCCCACACATCCTGAGCCACAGCTGCTCAGGGGAGCTGCCTTCCAGGACAGGGAAGGAGGGAGCAGCACTCCCTATCTCCCAGACACAGTTCCCAGCCACAGAAGACGATGGTATCAGGTCTCCATAGGCCCTGCCATGATCAGCCTCTCGTTTCATAAGCAGCTCCAGCTCCTGCGAGCTGCATGTCTGTGAAGGGCGCGGCTGGCACTGCCTCCCCCGGGGAGAGCTTCCCTTGATGAAAGCACCTCATTATACAGGGCAGGTTTTTTTGCCCCACTTGTTCCCATTGAGACAAGGAGCTCACATCCAAGCGGAGGAGGAAGGTAGGAGAAACAGCAAGTCAGGACGAAGATCCTCTACGAAAGGGATCTGGCTCCCCGTGAACAAAATAAACTACTCTGGGCTCAGTCTGCACCTCCTGTTTCGTAGCTGAGTCTCCTGATGAAATGAGCCTAGGAAAGTCCAGGACAATGGCATTGCTCTGTGCTATAACAGTTACCAAAAGAAGTGGGAAAATGCTTGTTTTCCCCACATAGAGAATTCAGTCTTTTTGTCATCTAAACTCTAAACCAGTTTGTTTCCTCTGGAAGCCTCAAAACTCTAAAGGCAAAATCTGTCCAGTTTCCTGGTCTGGGCAAAACACTGATGGGTTTCAGTACTGCATGCACAAAACAACTTACATATTTTTTGAGAAGAGACTTAGCAAGAACAAAATTAATAAAATTAAAAAGCTACTAGAAAAGTATTTTATATGTAATTTTTTTTTGCACCTTCTCTTTGTCAGGAAAACTTTCTCAAGTAGAATTTTCATTAACACAATTGCAATGAGCATGAATTCAGCTCATTGTAAGAGGATTTAGATGGCTTCAGCTTTTGCCCACAGACACAAGCTGCAGTCAGTCCCTGCCTGGTGACTCACCTCAAACACCCTGTGGCATTGAAGAACACTTCTGGGTCAATAATTTCTCGTGTCCTGTTGCAGCTTCCATCAGACCAGCCCGAGAAAGGGATGATAACACAGTCTGTCAGCACTGGCAGAGCCTCCTGTATCAACTCTTCTTTTAGTTCATCAGTGGAGGAGAGGTTCCAGAGCAGTCCTAGGAAGGAGGTGGGACACTAGCTCAAGCACAGGGTCATGTGCATTAGGTACTTTGTTTAGGTCAGGGTGATTCCAGCACTAAAATCCTTCTTCCCTTCAACCCCCTGAGCTGAGGGTGCAGAGGCTGCCTGAAACCCCAGTCCCTGTCCACACCTATGGGAGACAGGCAGGATGGGTCCACATGGAGGTGGGTATTTAAGCATCCTCCCTCCTCCCAGAATTGTTGTTTATTGCTATTAGGTTGCAGGGAACAGCATCTCGCCAGGGATCTTGGAACGTCTTGCACATAAAACTTGGGATACAGCTGAGGGTGACCTGCACCAAAAAACTGCCATCAATTCCTCAGGCAAAGGTGAGGCACCATTGAGAGAACCCAGCCAACCCTACTGGGATTGGCAGCTCCCTTGGCCATCCCTGGGACAGGGATGCAGGGATGCACAGGGGCCAGGGTGCAGGGAGGCGTGGGAATGGCAGGGTGACCAAAACTGAGAGGGCACCTGGGGCAGGTGCTTCCCTAATGGGCACTTAGGATGTGAGGACCCCTTACAGAACATGCAAGGGCCAGGACCTCCTCTGCTTTCTGATTTAGGTCACCCTTTGGTGCAAGAGGAACAGAAAAACCCATCTCTGTGCTAGGGTAGCACCAAGGCTATGGACCCCAGGCAAAGGGAGCCCGGGTTCTGCCAAGGCTGAGCAGACTTGGGGTACCTGTGAGCTGTTTCTGAATTTCAGTGTTCCCTGTCCTGCGGAGGAGGCTCACACACTCCCTGATCCCGTTCTGCCGCCGGGTTTCGATCTTGTTGGTGGGGTTCTTGAACACCAGGTTCCGGAGGGCTCCAGCTGCCGCCCGCTGCACATTCTGGTTCTGGCTGCGGAGCAGCTCCACAAGCTTGGCAATGCCCCCTAGCCGATAAACCTGGCCAGGAGAGACACGGGACAGACACAGGACATGAGCATGGAGCACCGGGAGAGACACGGGACAGACATGGCACAGACACCTGCCATGAGTATGGAACCAGGACAGGCACGGGCCATCAGCACAGAGCACAGGACACTGCTGGGACAGGGACACCCGGAACTGCCCCAGCAGTGCCAGGGGTCAGACAGCCCATCCTGGGGGAGCTGGAGAAGCAGAGCTACCAGGGAATGAGGGCCAGAGATGACAAGTCTGGTTCAGGCCATACATCATGAGCACAGAGCTCCTGGCCTGGAGGTTGGAGCCAAAAGCTTAAACTGCAGGAGTGGCTGTCTGTAAGTAATGGCCATGGACAGAGTCCTTTGCCAATGGAAATGTGCTTCTGCAAACTTTCACCCCTCTCCACAGTTTGCATCAATTGGAAATGCTGCCCTGACTATGTGCAGAGGCCATTTATAGCCATCTAATGACATGCTGTGGTCATTTATCTGCATCCTGAGATCATAGGCTGAGCTCAGAGGCATGGTCATGGCCAGTGTCACCACCCTCGAGGTCAGCCAGAGGCAGTGGAGGGAGCCCAGACCTGCAGGACATCACATGGAGCTTTGAAGGCGAATCCCAGCAGCTGAGCTCTCCAAATGCTGAGTGTTCCCGCTGTGGGATGTGCTCTGCACCAGCCATGATCCCACCCAGAGCCCATCCTTGCACAAACACCCCCTTGGCTGAGGTTTGCTGACAATGGACAATGAATGAGCACCTTTCAGGAGGGAAGGAAAACAAGCGTGTGCTGGGGTGAGTCACCGACCTGCTCTGGCACATCTTTCTGGGAAGGACAGGATGGCCCAGTGCTCAGAGAGGGTTTGCAACGGTAACAAAGGGTGTGGCCACCCCACAATCGGCCACCTCAATGTGGGCTGGGCACCTGCACTCATCCAGGTGCAGCCAGGGCACAGGGGCACAGTCCCACACCGGGCCAGCACACCTCTAAAGGGTTGGCATCTCTGTAGATTCAGGGTGGGGATAAACTTAGGTGACATCCTTGATGCAGCAGATCCATCCTTCAGGCTGTATGTTGGCAAAGGAATTGAGAAGTAAGAGCATCACAAAAATAACTGGTGCTATAAGAAGGGCTTCTCTGTGGTCAAGCATCTGTGGTTACAGAAGGGTTTGGGTGAGAAAGGACTTCAAAACTCATCTTTGTCCCACCCCCTGCCATGGCCAAGGACACCTTCCACTATTCCAGGGTGCTCCAAGTGCTGCCCAGCCTGGCTTTGGACACTTCTAGGATGGGGCAGCCACCACTATGGATGTGCAAAATTATCTTTGTACGTGATTACCCATTGGCTCAGGTGGCTGAAATAGTCTGGAAAAGGGCTGTGAAAAAGGCTGCAAAAGGCTGCAGGGTCACTGACCAATGCCCTGCAAAGGTCAAAGTGGGACTTAAAGCAGCTTTGTCCGGCTCTGACTCTGCAGCTCTGAGGTAGTGAAAGACTGATGTGGAACTGGGTGAAAGATTGATGTGGAGCTGGGTGCTGTTGCCCTCAGGAGAGGACACTGGATGGCAGCTTCCACACTGTCAAACCCCATCACCCTGTGCCACAGCAGCTCGTGGAGACAACAGAAACAGTTTCCTCTGCTACCCAGGAACTATTCCAGGCGTTAAATCCTGACCAACTGCTGTTGTGAGAAAGTAGACATTAATAGCTGAAAAATCTACTTAATTAACACCTGACTAATGAGGTATAGAGCACCCTCATGAAAACCAAGGGAACCTACGGATCCTTGGCACTAAGGAAAACCAGTCCCATCCCTCTCTTGTGCCATCAGCCCTGGTGTATCAGCAGAGCACTGGAGGAGTCTGCTTACCTCTTGCTTGGCAGACTCATCCTGGAAGCAGGTGTGCTGCAGGTAGTAAGCCCCCATGGCCTGGTACTTGTCATCAGAGGAGCACAGGAGCTGGATTGCCTTCTGGATGGTCATGGTACCAGCATCAATCTCATCACCACAGATCCTGTGTCAAAGAGAAATACAGAACTGGGTGAGTGCTCAGCCAAGACAGCTAAGTCAGCACTGAGAGTTATTGGGAAGGTATCAATGATAAAATATTATCACATTGCCACATAGACCACACAGTGCACCTCTAGAGGATTTCTCTGTCTCAAAGAAAAGAGATGGTAAAAGATGGAAAAGATACAGTGAAGAGCACTAAGGGTGACAAATTCCAGATCCAGTCTATCCACAAGCAAAGGAGACAGAAAATGAAAGCTGGGTTGAGGTGGTGGATGACTGATCATGCCCAAAGTGGAAGTTTAATGAACAGAGACCCAGTTCACTGTTCCCCAGATAAAAGAGTGGACAGGAGTGAAACCTTCTGCCAGGTTGTGAGGACAAGGTAACACAGGCAGATGGTTTTCCCACAGTGTGGGATCCTTTGATGTGGGAGGTGGTGGAAGCAGAAAAGTGAGAGCAGTTGATGGTCTCAGGAAGTTCAAGCAGATCTTCAGGAAAAGACCTATCTGGAGTGATGGGATGGACAAATAGGCAGTTTATGAAATGCTAAAAACAGCTCTGAGACATCCAGCTCCCAGGGGGTGTTCACACTGCCTGTCTCCAAGCTCTTATAAAAGCTGACCACTGTCATCACCCCTGTTAGAGGTAAAGAGTGTGCCTGCAACTCCAGAGGAAAGATATGAATTCCTCTGGCTTGGGGCAGGACTGGAACCTCGGCAGAAATACAAACTTCTGAAGGTTCTTCCACTTGTTTAGAAACATGAAGGTCCTGCTCTTTTTGGCTTGTTCTTATTCAGTACCATCTGTGATGTCTTAACCACATAAAATTAGAAAGAGTCCAAACTTTCAGGGGGGTCTGAACTGCAAAGCTTGTCTGTGCTTCCAGTTATCGAAATTATTGTAATTGAATGTTCCTGCCTCCTCTCAGCACCCTTGCAGCTGAATCCTGCAGAGGCTGCACAGGGATCTCAGCTCACAGCAGTGGTGGCTGCATTAATTTGCGAAGTCCAGGACTGAGGAGAGTCAAACCCAAACTCATTTTTGGTTTTGCTGTCAGCAGTGATGGGATACAAATTGGAAAGGCTGCATTAGGAGTGGATGGAATCCAAAAGTGTGAGGGCTTTCCCAGGCCAGTGAAGTTGTGGCTGTGCTCCCCTGGGACTGGTGGGGAGTTTTACCTGGACATCAGGAAATCAGTCCCTGACTGAACCACATTTATTTATACATGTTTTTGCTACATGTCATAGCAGGGAGTGACTCTGGAGAGGGGCTGCTCATCTTCAGACAATACCGCAGACCAACAGAACAGGGATTTTTAATAAGTTCTTTAAATTATTCCATTACATTTGAAGAGTTAAATTTCACCACAAGACAGTAGCACTTCCGGACATGGGATGGACCGAGTTGCTTTAACTGTGCCAAAGAAATGTAAAGAATAAAGGTCTGGAAAGGACATTTGGTCACCACCAGCAGCACTTATAGTGTGATAAAATATTTATCCTTATGAATCCACACAGCACAGAGCAGGGAATAATATGCACAATTCCACAGGGAATTTTACACAAAAGACAGAATGAAGGACTCTGGTCTCCACTGTCCTCACTGGCATAAAGTTACACCCAGCCTGCGTCACTCAAGCACCTGTGGAGTCAGTGGAAATAAATCAGTGCTTCCAAAAACCACCTTGCCTTTGTGTCTTGGACACTTTTCCTAGGAAGAGAAGCCCTGCCCTCTGGAGACACCTCTGCCTCTCTTGGTATGCAGGAATGAGAGACAACAGTCTGGGGTTGGACCTTAAGCATTCATTGTCTAAAGCAGGATAAACTTCATTTCACTTTTATTTCTACACTGCAATAAAACATCACTTCCTCATAATACTTTTTATCAGTTTGAACCTCTATCAAAACCTGGCACCAAGGAACTTCCAATAAACTTGCAACAAGGAGACACAAAACTGGAAAGACAAAGTAAACCAGAAGTTATGGAGCCCCAGAAATCCTTGGGTTTAATCCAGGATGTGATTTTCTCTCAGATTTTTTTCATGCTCCTGACATGACTGAGCTGAGAACTGATGGATCTTGCACTAGGGAAGGGTTTCTCCTTTGGGAATTGGGACCTGGACTGGAGGTGTGGGAAGAGAGGGAGATTGGTAAAAATACCATGTCAGTGGCCATGTAATCATAGTGATCTATTTTTCTTTATAATTCTTTAATCAGATGCACTTTTTCTGAGACAGAAGGATGTCCACTTGGTCCAGCTGCTCAAGGAAGGCAATTTTATTCACATCCACTCCACAGAGGGACAAACCCTCCTTCAGCTGGGGAAAACTGGGGATACAGGTGCAGTTCTGCAGATGAAGATGGAGAAGGTTCCCTTCTCCCTGCTGTCTCCTCAGCAGATGTTCACAGCAGGTCAGTAGCCAGGCTCAGTCACACTGCCCAGGAAGCAGCAGAGATTTCTCCTACCTGAGAATAAAATCACCCTGGCAAAGCCCAGCAAAGGGGAGATTGTCCCTCAGCCAGTCAGGGGTATTCCTGGCCAGATCCACGCTGTGGGAACAACACTCTGCTTCAAGACAAATTCTTGGACTGAGCCATCTCCAGCCTGGGAAATGGGACTGGTAGGAAGAGCTCTAAAGGTTTTTCTTCTACTAGAAAGAAGTAGACTAGGAAGAGACCTCAGCTAGAAATGATTCAATGGAGACAAAGAAGATCAGATTCTGGAATGGAAGGTAAACAAATACTGAAGAGGATCAGTATAAAGAAAAAGGCAATTTCCTTCATGTTTCAAGAGCAGATTATTTTGTGTCCCATCTAAGTTTCTGTCCTGCTTGTTAGGGCTACAAGTCCCAAGAGAGAAGGAAGCCAGAAAACTCTTAACAAATTCCATTCTTCATTAATAAAATCAGGGTAGACACTCTCAAAACAGTGTTCAGCACATTCCAGCATTCTATCTCCAATAAAAACAAAACAAATGAAGGTGCTTTTCATTATACTTGGTTCTGCTTTCACTGCGTGGCTTAGCCCTGAAGAATTAATGTTTTGATATTGATCGCCTTTAATTATCCCAAAAGACAAGAGATTGATCAGAAAACACTCACGGTACCTTCCTGACTATTTCAATAACTCCTGTCCTTCTCTCTGCAGTATTTCCAGAAAAGCTGAGCTCAGGAGAGAATGGTTGTGGGGGATACATTGTCCCTGAGCTTCAGCCACAGCACAGAGACTGCAGCAGCTCAGCCGGGGCCAGGTCAGTGTCACCAGAGCTAAATGTGACACTAAGAAATCCCAAAGGGTTGCTCCAAGTCTTTAATGCCCCCTCCATAGCTGTCACCTGAGGCATCCAAGACCTCTGACAGAGCAACTCAGAGATGTTATGGATTCCCAGGTGCCTGGAGAGACACTTGCTTACACATGGTCTCTAATGAGGAGTTTCAGTCTCTGTCTCCACTCCCAGAGAACTCCAAAGGGAAGAGCACCCACATCTCCCAATGGGCCAAAGGTAAGTGTGGGCTTGCAGGTGGCCATTAAAGGCTCCTGATCCAGATCAGCAACCCCTCAGCCAGGGACTGTCTGCAGACGCCCAGCTCCCCATTCCACGCTCCCAAAGGACAGTGTCCCCAATCCTTCTCCAGGGCTGGGTTGAGTCTGGGCTCTCAGCCATGTCTCCAGCTCAGACATCTGAGGTTCCCCAAGATCAGCAAGAGGTGTTGGCTTTGTTAGGGGGTAACTCAGGGACCTGTCTCCAAATTCAGCCCTGTTGGCTACTGGGCACCTCAGCTCAGAGAGAGGCATCTTCTGAAGTGGTGTGACCAGCTCAGGCCAGTGCAGGGCCAAAGAAAACATGGCCACCACCTTACCCGGCCCTGTCTGTCCCATGCAGCCTCTGAAGCACAAAGTACAACAACTCTAAGCAGAACTAATAACTAATACAATGTCAGTCCTTGGTGGACACAGCTTTCTTGTACCTCAGGTTCCAGTTGGAGGGCCACAAAGACTCCAAATTTCCTAGGAGAATTAAACATCCCATTGTTTGTTACTGCTTCTCATCATTGCTCCCTGATGACCAAACAGGATGTAGAAACTTTTATCCTGAGTGGGCATAAACAATATCAATAACATCAATAACATTGCAACAGGTAATTTAGTTGAAAGCTGCCTGCTCAGGGTCCTATCCTCTCACCTGGAGCATGCAGCAGGTACCACCCAGCAGAGGAAACAGTTACAAATGGGCAGATATGGGCGGTCTCCATCCATATCTGCTGCTGAAATCACTGGTGCTGCAGCTTCCAGGGTGAAATGCTGCAGCTCTGGGGGATGTCACAAGAGATCAGGAAGGAGAAGGGCTCTGTGGAGAAGAGGGAATCCTGGACACCAAGAAAATTCCTCCAGCTCTACCAGACTCCAGAGAGCTGCATGTTGGCAAAACATCAGTGCTGCTCATTGAGAGCAGCCTTTGGGCAGGAGCCACTGGGGCAACCCTGAATGTCTGAGCCCAGGCCAGAGGTGCTGAGCTTGGAAATGCTGATCCAGATACGACATAATGATTACCAAGGCTCAAGTCTCTGAGTGGTTATAGAGAAGTATGTCTGGAATCCCAGAATTCCAGAATCACTGATGTTGGAAAAGACCTCTGAGACCATTTGGTCCACCTGTGGCCAATCCTCATCTTGTCACCCAGCCCAGAACATTCATTGCCACATCCAGGTGTTCCTTGGGCACGTCTAGGGATGGGGACTCCACCAGCTCCCTGAGCAACCCCTTCCAATGTTTAACAACCCCTTCTGTGAAGAAATTCTTCATGGAAGAATGAAATGGACATGAGAAGGTCCCTCTCTGCTCACTGAGGCAGGATCATGACAACAGGGCTGGTGGAGGAGAATAAATTGCATGAGGAATTTTCAATAATGTTCAACCTCCTGATCTGGTAAACAGTGCAGAATTCAGATTTCATCACCAAAACCAACAGCATGGGTAAGCCCATGTGTCATGATTTAATTTATCAGAGAACCATAGAATGGCTTTTCCTGCCCATCAGGCAGCTGGAAGAAAGGGGCTTTGGTCAGAGTTGCTGCTGTAATAGGGAGGACTCTGAGGGATATCAGTTATCAGAGGCAGCTCTTCCCTGCCTCACCAGCCAAAGCCAGTTCAATAAATGACAGCAAGCACATGATCAAGAAGAGTTGCAGAAATTAAGTAACTTTGTCACCAAATGCAGATGAACTGCTCAGCACAGGCAGTTTGACAGTTCTTGCACACTTGGAATTTTGATACCTGCACACCAGTCGTGCCATCTGAGAACACTCAGTGACCCATTTTTCCTCTCACACCATCCAGGGAGATCAGATCCACAACAGAGGATCCCTGAGAAGCACCACTCTGGAGCCAGTACTGACATTGTTCATGGGCATTACAGACTTTTATATCACAGAGAGACCCAGTGGATCACAGGTCCCACTGCAATCCCTCTCATAGCAATGGAAATCACACCATGGATCTCCTCAGATCACCCCATGGATCACCTCAGAAAGCACGGAAAGCATCCAGCCCTTCCCTGCCTCTTGCAGGCTGTTTGCAAACCTGTGGACAAGACATTCAACACAGCCTGAAACAGGAGATCTGCAGCACAAAAATTGAACACAGAATTCTCCATGTCGCGAAGGCACAAACTCCACCTGGAGAATGACCAGAATGGAAGGACAGAGCCTCAAACTGGGAACTGGCAGCAGCTGTGGCCCAGCTGAGCCCTGTCCCTGCAGGTAGAGGTTAATAATGGGGTACCTAGAAGCAAAGCTCTCTTTACTCAACATCGGGGGAGCCAATCTCCAGGTGGAGAATCCTCCAGACACAACAGCCCTACACAGCAAGGAGAGCCCAGACATGTTCCAGACCCACCTCAGAAGCCCCTCCCCAAAAAGAGCACACTGAGAGCAAAGCCAACAGTGCCCTGCAAGACACTTCTGAGGGCTAAGAGTCATCCAAAAGAGTCCTTTTTCCAAAGAGGACGACTCCTTTGTATGTCTCCAAAGCTTTAAGGACAGCTGCTCTCAACCTCCTCCGCTCTGAGCACAACTCCTGTACCAGGTGCCCCCTGCACCAGTCCAGCTCTGCAGAGCTTCAGGCAGAGCAGGGGCTGTGCCACAGCCACATCAGATTCACCCAGGGGACACAGCCCCAGCTCAGCTCACAACTCAAATGCCAACTTGGAGCCTGACTTGGAGCCCAAGGTTTCCACAATAGAACCAGTTCTGCCAGATGAGCCATGCCCCAAGCCAGCAGTGTGTAAATGGAGCCACTCCCTAAGCAAGGGCAGCCAGAGCTGGAGAGGATCTGTCTCACAACAGCAGCTCATCTCTCAGAAAATGCCATCATTCTCCAAGTGATCTCTCCAAAGCCATGACCAAGGCCCTGACTGTGGCTTTGGCTGGAGCCTGCCAAATTGCTCCAAAGTGGTGTCCTCCCTAGGAGAAGGCAGCTGTGATGTGAGTTCAGGCATCCTGCCATCCCTCCCGCTACACTTTTCTGCTTTTCAGTGAGAAATTCCCTAGAACCAGTCACTCTCAGTTTGTGTAACATCTCTGGTTCCTGTTCCAGAGGATTTACAGAGCTGCTGACAGCAGCAAGCCAAGGCCACCAGTGCTCTGGGCTGGCCAGGGCTAATTTGGCATGTGTCAAACATGGAGTAACTGGGCACATGGGCAGCCAAGGGTTCATGATAACATTCTAGTGGGGCAGTGACGTTTCTTGGCATCCATGCCCTGGGACACACCCTCCTACTCAATCCCAAAGGAGGGAAGCTTGGCCAGAATAACCTGGGACATTCAGATGTGGAAAAGGGCATGGTTTGGCTCACACTACTGACAGGGAAGGGGATTTTTTCAGTATCTCCATCATTCCTCGGGGAAATAGTGTCAGGCCTTTGGTGGAAGTTGCAACAAAGTCTATGAGCTCTGGTAAACAGTCTCACATTTATCCTGTGGCAGGAAATTTCTCCTTGGGACTAGGGACCACCAGGAATGAGTTTGTGAGCTTTTTGGGTTTGTGTGACCCTCTGTCAGGCAGTTCTGAGAGCTTCAGGGTTGGTACAGAGCAAGTCCTGTGTGATGGTACAGCAGCCCTTGGGACTCTTACGGAAGCTGCAGCCCCTCCTTCTCCAGCTTTCACTGCAATGTTTTGCAGTTCAAAACATGCAAACCATGGTCTTCTAAGGTTTCCAAGACTACAGTTTGTGCAGACCAAGTATCTCCAAAGATTGCAGCAGAACACAGTTGGTGCTCCGGGATGGAGGTAGCACAGGGCAGTGGGGCAGCGTTCAGTCACCACCTAAACCAGGTAATAGTGAGAGTCTGCTACATTTACAGGTACATCCTTGGGAGGGTCTGAGCTCACTGCTGTGTTTTACACACCCTGTGCTTGTAGGCAACATCTACAAGAAGGGATCTGATGCTCAAACATGATCGACCATCCTCCACCCTTATATATTTCCTACTCCAAATGGGACTGGATGCTCTAGACAGGAAGGAATTGAACAGCTTCCACTGGCTCCTCTTTCCTGATTAGTCAGTTTATTCCAATTAAGACATTAATTTCAATTTCTGACTCATGTTTTTTCTGGAACCCAAATCAGACCTTTTGGGCAAATGAAGCAGAGGCTGGGTGGAGAGAAGAGAGGGAAACACCACTGCTTAGCAGGCTCTCAGCTCTGCTCTGATTCAGACACTCAGGAACTGACTCCTTCCAAGACACCTTTTTTGGGGGTAAGTTTTCTGCCAGACTAAAGCAGGAAAACCAGGAGAGACACCCTGACTGCACACCAGGCCTTCTGCTCTTCATCTCCCCATCCTCATATCATTGTGGATTAATGCCACCACTGACACGGAGGGATTGTGTTGCCCAATATCACAGAGCTACTGCAGAGATATCTGCACCGAGCCAGTCCTATCAGTTCCCCTCCACAGCCCAGGAAAAGAAATAAAGCCCTTAAGAGTGACTCATCTGACCCACTTTGCGTGGGATGCACTGGTTAGGGCTCTCTAGCGGCTGTAGGGCAGCTCAGGTGCCTGGCTCTGGTGCACAGAGCTCCCCAGCACTATCCACACACCCTCAGGGGCAGAGCACTTACTTGGAGCTGGACTGGGCCTGTCCATAGACCCCGTCCTGTTTGCAGCTCATCATGGGCTGGGCATAGACTACGTCGGGTTTGTTGCTGGAGGGGCAGGACAGGGCCCGCGCTGGCATTTTTTTACCGGTCCTGCTGGTTCCCTGCTGGGTGCTGCAGCTGCTGTAGATGCTCTGGCGGTTGAGGGTGGCCTTGTGCTCGGCCCGGCCAGCGCCGTGGGCCTTGCGCAGGGTGCCGCGGGGCGGCTCGCAGTAGAGGTCGGGCTCGCTGCGGCTGCTCTTGATGTTCTGCACGAAGCAGTAGTCGCTGCCGGCCCGGGGGCTGCACAGGGCCTTGCCGTGGGCCCGGCTCGCCCAGCCCTCCATCTGGCTGTAGGAGCTGTAGCGCCGGCTCTCCACGTCCCGCTTCAGCGTCCCGTTGTACAGCTGCCAAACACCAAACACAGCAGGTTAGGGCTGGGCTGCAGCTCGGCACCACCAGGCCCACTCTGGCTGGCTGCTGCTGCTTTCCTGGGCCTCTCAAGCATTTTCATGCCCCAAATTTATGGGAGGTTATCCAACCTGCAGCCCTTACAAAGGAGCCAAACCCCACCTGGATATCAGGGACGCTGAGGGATCAGGATGTGGGATCCGGGGGCTTTAAAGTGAACTGAAAGCTGAAATGTGACTCTGACAATAAGGAAAGTGCTTTATTCCCAACACACAGGGTTTAACCCACCCTGTAACTACAGGAGCTCACTGCACATCTCTCACCATCATGGAGCTTAATGCCCCATTCTGACCTTCCAGCAGTGCCTGCATTTATTTTTAATTTCCTTAAGCTTTTTTCTTCCCCTCCCATCTATTCGTTCTTTAGAAAGGGAGTAAAGGGAGTGAAAAATGAGTAAGAAGGGATTCTTGAATCAAACTGTGCCAAGAAACAAGTGGAGACAATGAATATCTGCTTATGAGTTACAAGGCGTGTAGTATCTGCTCAGATAATGGGATGCTCTGGGAACAAAGGGGAATGTGCAATAAAATCTGAGATGACTAAGACAGGAAGTAACAAAGAAAAGATAAAAGATGGTAAAATAAACCATCTAAAATTAGCAAAACAAAAAGATGGCTTTAGCTGCCCTGCTGTCAGTTCAAAATGCCTTCATCACTTCACCAGAAGTCCTCCAGATTTGCATCAAGTTTCCCACACGAGGATTGAATTCAATCTTCTTCTGCAATGCTAAACTTTTGGGGATGTCAGTGCTGGCTTGTGGGAGCCTGTAGGGTTATGTCCAAATGACAGACAACTCATTCAGGTATGTACTTCAGAAAGGAAAAGAAATTAAACTGTTTTAGTGCTTTTTGCCCCTTGATGCTGAGTTTGTGCTCTGCATCCCCTCAGCAGTCTGGCAAGGAGCTCTCCAAGACATACAGCAAACAGGAATAAAAAGAACTAAGGAATAAAACTGCCTGCCCCATCCCCCTTTGATTATCCTGGGAAAGCTCATCCGTGGTCTCCTGTTGGATCAAAGTGTTTTTTTCTCATCCAACCTTTCTGCAAAGGCCACCCAAGGGTCCCTTTGGCTGGGAGAGAAAAGTCAACTCTGGCTTCTAATCATTTCCTTGAAACTGTGAAAATCCTGTGCCTGGTGAAATAGCTCATGTCACTGAAACAAAAATCTCTATTTCCTAACCTAGAAACACTCCATGACAGAGAAATGGGAATCCTCTGCCAGCCTACCCCTCAGCTCTGCCCTAACTCTGTCCCAGCCTCAGCACACTCAACATCATTCCTGCCTCCAACACTCTGCAGAATTGTCATTAGGCTAATTTATTAGGCCAAATATTTCCATTAACAAACTGATCTTCAGGAATGCAGGAAATCCTCTTGTCTGTGTCCCAGAGAGCTGCAAAGGTAATGGCTGAAACTCTTCCCAGGGGGCTTCCTGGCACTACCTGGCTGGGACTAAACCCTTTAGTCTAACTCTGCTGATGCCCAGATCAATGTTATTTGAGTAGTTTTCAGACTTTCAGATGTGCATCTGAACAGGTGAATTGCTGCAAGGGGACAAAAGGGGAGCAGATTCTCTTTATGTCTTCTCCAGAGGACACAGAACAAACTTGGTGCTGAGTGGGGCAGGGGCAGGTTCAGAGCCTCCTGCAGAGCTCCCAGGGTTTGGAAGGACAGGTTGCAAAGAAGAAGAGCCAGGGTGAGGCACATCACAGTAGAATGTGATGAGTCTTGGAGGCTCTCTGGCAGTGGGACAAGCCCTCTGCTGCCCAGGTTAAAATCCAGGATGGCCACATACACAGGCTCTCTCCATCCCAGGTTTGCTTGGGATGCAGCACACATACAGCAGCAGCAAAGTGACCTTCTACGAAGTCATGATCTACCATATATGTCTTTCTGAGGTGATACCATCCTCATTTCAATTCATTTTCCTGGGTTCAGATACCCTGGGGACTGTGAGGGATGCACAGGGCTGAAGTGGGAAGGTGCAGGGTGGACTTTGTGCTCAGTGGAGCCGCTGGCAGTGGCTGCAGGACAGAGAGCAGCCTGTTAAATGTGAGCCCTTCTGGTTTTCTTTATGAGTCAGTTTAAGCTGGGATTATTCTGTAGGGCTGTCAGAAGCTTGGCAGAGCTGTGGAGCCCCTGGGCATCTGCTGAAACCGACTCAGGGAAGCCTGGAAGAGGAACTTGTTTATCTAAAGCTGGGATTTGCCCTGCAATGGACTCACTGAGGGGAGGGGGGAGTGCATCTCTGTTTACTGAGACAGAATCGTGGGTTCTAGATTTCCTGCTGGGTTTTAGAGTGGCTGTAGCATTGTCCTCCTCCTTGGCAGCCCCGAGATGGGTGAAGCTGTTTGCAAAGACACCTTTCTGCAACACAGGAGCCCTGGGCTGCAAGTCCAAGCAGGTCCCAGCAGGGCGGGGAAGCCTTTTGCAAACTCATGGGAAAATCATTCCCGTGTGATGTGAAGCTCATTACCAAAGGCAGTCCATGACTTTTATTGCTGATTCTACCAGATGCTTGGCTGAGCCCATTTTAATCTCTTTCAAGTGGCATGGACCTAATTGGTATCTCAGAATTCCTTTTTGCAGCAGGAGCCTGATCCAATGGCTCCAGATCAATGAGGATTCTGCTGCCAGCTCCAGCAGACCTCAGAACTTGCCAAAGAGTCTATGAATCCCTCCATGGCCAGGGCTGATCTGATCCCTTCCTTTTCCTGGCTAAGTGCCCTGTCTGTGCCTTAGAGAAGCTTCCCCACACTAACACCTAAATCCCTGTGTCAGATGCTGACCCAGTTAAGTCAGGGACTGGTCACTTCTAGCACTGGAGCAAATGTGCTCAAGGGAACGAAATTCCCTGCAGCCATCAGTGCGACATGATGTCCAGCAAGGAAGAAGGGAAACACTCTGTCTGGAGAGATGCCATCTCTGATGCTGTCATACAGTCTGTGGTTTAAAGAGCCACCTGACAACATCTCCCAACTTATGCTGATGCCACTCCGCATGCAGGGAGTTATCCCTGTGCAGAAGAGCAGCAGTAAAAGCAAAGAATCAATCTCTGGCCTTTAGACCTCATCAGTGCCCAGATTTCCTCATGCTGTGAATTGCATCTGCCCACTGCACATGGATTGCATGGTGTGCCATCCACACTTCTGCCCTTTAGGAGTGTGGGGAAATGCTGGGGAAGACCATTAAGTCCCTCAAAGTGGGGTGGAGACAGAAGGCAGTGATTCCCTCTGCGCTGCAGGATCTGGGAAGCATTTTGAAGGGCTCAGGCTGTCACTGAGGCTTCTCCCCATGGGAGCTGAGAAGTCATAGCAGCTTGGAAGGTGTCTCCTTCCAGCAATGGCAGTGTCTCCTTCCACTGGCAGCCCAGAAAATCATCCATGTTCTGGGCTCATCCCCCAGTGTGGGCTGCAGGGAGGGAGAGGATTCTGCCATCTACTCTGGTCTTGTGACACCCCACCTGGAATACTCCGCACAGTTCTGGTGCTCCGAATGTAAGGAGGACACGGAACTGTTGGAGCAAGTCCAGAGGAAGCCACCAAGCTGATAAGGGGACTGGAGCACCTCCCTAGTGGAGACAGGCTGGGACAGCTGGGAATGTTCAGCCTGGAGAAAAGAGGGTTGTGTGGAGACCTCACAGCACTTTCCAGGATCTGATGGGGCTAGAGGGAAGATAGAGAGGGACCCTTCATCAGGGTCAGATGGGAAGCGTGAGATGGGATTTTGGGGAGAAATTTTTCCCTGTGAAGGTCCCTGTGAGGCCCTGGCACAGGCTGGCTAGAGAAGCTGTGGGTGCCCCATCCCTGGAAGTGTCCAAGGCCAGGCTGGATGGGGCTTGGAGCAACCTGGGATAGTGGAAGGTGTCCCTGCCTATGGAAGGGGGTGGAATGAGATGATCTATAGGATCCCTTCCAACCCAAACCCTTCTGTGATCCTGTGATCCAACAATTCTGATTCCAGCCATTCCATCAAGCCCTGGAAGTCTCCTGTGGCTTTAGGATGCAGGAGGCTGCTCAGGAGCAGCCAGACCACCTGACATTCTGAATTTTAGCCTGAACTTTTCCCCACTGTGAAATGAGTCTGTCTGCCTGAGGCCAGGCCTTGGGAGCTGTTCATTCACAGCCAGACAGGGAAGGCAGGGAGGGAGGAAAGGTACTGGAGATGAGCACTGGTGGCACTGGTGCTCCTGTCAGGCCCAGGGGGGAAGTGCTTCCCTCCCTGCCTTTAAATTAATATTTGTGGATCCCCAATTCTCAGCCTGCAGTATGTTCTAGGAATGATGAGTGGAATATCCAACACATGAGACAGGTAAACAAACATCTTTAACCTCTTATTTCAGCTAGAATAAACTGATTCTAGAGAGAAAGTCAAAATGGCATTTTCCCAGCCATCAACCATGAGTCCTTTTCTGTTTTTTTTCTTCCATAAACCCTTTTGCTTGTCAGGAAAAGTCTCTGTCCTCCCCCTACTTTCCAGAGAAGTGAAGCATGGTGCAAGGTGCACCAGCCCAGGAATGGGGCCTGGATTCAGCTGTGCCTTCCCATGTCAGAGCCCTCCCAGAGAACTGGGTGGTTCTGATTCTGCATCTGAGGACGCCATCAGTTCATTACCTGCCTGGATTTTTTTCCCTTGCAATTTGTTTGTTTCTAGAACAGCAGACAGAGAAGTAAGGGCTCCGTATAAACACGTCAGGAGCAGGTTTCTCCCAGGCTGGAGGGCAAAGCACAGGAGATGCAACCTGAGCAGGTCCCACCCTGAGTGCTGGGTGGGGAGAGCTCCTCACGCTCCTTGCGAAACCCTCCATGGAAGGGAGAAAAATTGCAAAACCAGCAAATACATTGTTTATCTATTTCTGAAATGCTCCTTCCCAGCTCTCCCAGGAGCTGCCTTTCCCTAGGATTTTTCATCTCTTTTTTCTCATTCAGCTGAGATTTAAGTCTTGCTGGTTCCATTTGTTCTGGCCAAGGAAGGCAATGTCCAACTTGCTGTTCCAAAGGCCAAAGCCTCCTGCAAACCTCCCAGGGACACCAGGCTCTGACCAAACAGTGATGTGCAGTGACTCTAAACCTTTGTTTTCTCTGGCAGGATCATCCAAACAGTTCTCTTTAGGGGTTCTTTTAAACTTGGATGTATTGTCACAAAAAACAACAAATTTTGATCTGAAATCCTTATGGAACAAAGCTCCCACTGACTATGAGAGGTTTTGTCCAAAGAGACAAAGGCAGGCAGGGACAACAGTGATCACCTCTTGTTCAGGTAATGCTCTTGGGAGAGAAAGCTCTGACACTTCCTCCCACAGAGGATTTTTGGTTAAAAAATATTCCTACAGTCTCTGGTGCAGGGGGATCACTGGTGTGTTTTTCTCATAAGTGCCATAACAGATGTAATTACTACAGGTAACTGCTTTAATCCAGCACCACCAGGCCAGCCAAATATTCCTTGTTCCAGGAGCATGGCTGCTCCAAGAGGCGTTGGTAAACTAACACCTGGGCTTCCCCTGGAAGAAAGACATTGAGGGGCTGGAGCTTGTTCAGGGAAGGGAACAGAGCTGTGGAAGGGGCTGGAGTACCAGGAGTGGCTGAGGAAGCTAAGGGGGCTCAGCCTGGAGCAAAGGAGGCTCAGGGGGGACCTTCTGGCTCTGCACAACTCCCTGACAGGAGGGGACATCTGGGGGGAAAGGGCTCTGCTCCCAGGGACCAGGGACAGGACCAGAGGAAACAGCCTCAAATTGTGCCAAGGGAGGGTCAGGTTGGACATCAGGAGGAATTTCTTCCTGGAAAGGGTTGTTAAACATTGGAATGGTCTGCCCAGGGCAGTGGTGGAGTCACTGTCCCTAGAGGTGTTCAAGAAATGACTGGACCTGGTACTCAGTGGTGATGGGTCAAAGGTTGGACTCGATGATTGAAGAGGCCTTTTCCAATCTCAATGATCCTGTGATTCTGTGAAAGCCTCAGCTCTGTGGGGATAAGAATCTGCTAGAGACAGGACACATCTGAGATTCCTTCCCCAGCACATCCAGGATTTGTTTACCCTTGCTGGAGACAGTGCTGGGGAGACACACTGTGGACACATCCACATAATTTCAAAGAGGATTTCCCTCTTGTGGAAGCAGCAGTATGGAGAGCCAGGTGGATTCTGTACCTTGTCCTGGTCCTGTCTCATCTTGGTCATGCTGTGGGACCTGAGAATGCCCTGACTCCCTGCCAGCAACAGATCTAACAACCCAGCAGATCCAGGCAAGAACAGGGTGGGAACTGAACCTCAAAGGTCTTTGCTGGTGGCACTCCATATGCTCCTTCCATATGTTTGGGATTTGGTTACACCTCTCCAAAGCTGTGCCTGCAGCTGGGGTGAGCACCAAGGTCTCCACAACCCATGGACCACCCAACTGTGGCTGTGGCTTTGCAAAACTGCTGGAGAGACTCCATTTTTGGGCTGAACTGAGCTGTCAGAGAAAGGGTGTGGCTCATGCTGAGGCATTTGCCACGACTGCACTGCTCTAGGTGCACAGTCCAGCTTCCTTAACCCTTCTCTGGGTTTGTCTGTGCAGATGGCGGCCACCACTGACCTTCCTGTGGGACCTGAGGTGCTGCTCACACCACGACACAGTTCCTGAGGCTGGAGGGCTTTGGGAACTGCTGGTCACTCACAGCTCACAGTGGCAGTATCTGTCAAGGGTGACAAATATCTCTAAAGCTCCACAGCACTCGGGTTGAGGTATCACCCTGACACAGAGGGGTTTGCGGTCACGGATCCTCCTGTTACTGCATCCCAATGTGGTATTGGAGCAAAGGAATTCCCAAAGGCTGAACATCCTTGAGGACTGTGCCAGCCCCCAACACATGAGCCAAGGGAATGCTGCAGCCAAGAGCAAACCCACTACCCTCCAAGTGCCTCCAAGTTTCTGGAGTGGCCCCAATGGCTTGATGTTCTTTGCACAGCCAGTGAGAAGGTGCCCACTGAGGACAGCAATGCTGCAAATGAGGCACCTCACAAGGGGAATTCACAGAAAATAATCTGTAATAATGGATGAATCAAAGAGTTTAATCCAAAGTGTTAGAAACAAAGAATTATGGAATCATTAAATTAGAAAAGTCCTCTAGGATCAAAGAGTCAAATCATTAACCCAACACTGCTGCATTCAACCTCAAGAGCCACATCCACAAGTTTTTTAACACTTCCATGGCTGGGGACTCCACCACTGCCCTGGGCAGCCTGTTCCAAACTGACTGATCCAGAAAAGGCTCTTCCTCCAGATCCACCATTTCTCTTACTCTAATATTTCAGCATTAGTCTCACAAGATTGGGAAGAAAACACAGAAGTGAAAAGTTTGAGATTTCCAGGAAGACACAAAACAAGACAAAAGGAGGGAGTCAGGGACAACAGCTTTTAAGAGCTCTGGGTGGGACAGGAAACCTTTAGTGTCATTATCTGAGGCAGTGCCTTAGATTAGGGCACTCCAAGAGCAGTGTTTCAGGTGCAGGTGCTGTGGAGCAGTATCCTGGACATGGATTCCCTGCTGCACCTTTTCAACTCCAGGGGGACTGGGAGTCAATCATTCCCCTCAATATTACACTGGGTCACTTCCCTGAAGTATCTGAGTATGCCTATGCATCTCCAAAAGACTTTGCCACTTTTCAGACACATTCACAGAACCAGCTTCAGCAATTCTGCCTTCAAAAATAGATTTGCTTTATCTTTGGTTTCATGTCTTATAACCAAGGAATTACAAACAGGAAATATTTTTTAGGAAGCCCAGAACCTGCAGCAACTTCAAACAGGTCTGTAGACAAAAGCTGAAGTTATCCCAAGCTGGAGGCTGGTGGTGGATATGTGGAATTTTTAATACTGTCTGGAAGAAGCAGAATGGAAAGGGCTACTCAGTATGGTTGGGGATTCTGGTGTCTGTTGAGCTTGTTAAGCACATTTAGGCTTGAGGTTATGTGTTCCAAAGTGCCAGTGGCACCTGGGACTGCTTGCCCCTTAGTGCAGTCATCTCCCTGTGCACTCATCTCCCTGCTCCATCCAGCTCCAGTGGCAGGAGATAGGGATCCAGGGGGGCTGATTCATCCTGACCTGACAGATCTCCCAGATAGAAGAGATGAATCACCTCCCCTACCTCTGTCTTTGCTGGCCACAGGAGGAGTCAGACAACTTGTAAGGACTAAATGGCTGATTCACAGATAGACTCAGTTAGGTAAGACAAATTTTGCTGTGAACCCTTCACAGACCCCAGTCCTTTTTGCTAAAGTAACCCAGATCCTGAAGATCTTTATAAAAAATATTTAGAATTAAAGACTTGCATGACACTTAAATTTGGAGGAAGACCTTCCCTCCTCAGTAAGCTCAGAAGAGTCTCTCAGAGAACAAACAGAGCTGCCTAAATCCCCAGCGAGCTTGAAAGGACTGAACTGTTGTGTCCATGGGACTCTGGACAGAGGTCTAATGGAGATCCTGACCTTCATGACCTTCATCACCACCTTCCAGCTGTTCCCCAGAACACTGACATTGCTGACTGAAACCCCCGGCAGCCAGTGGCATTCCCACCTACTCAGAATCTGTCCAGCAATGATTGGGAACAAGATCAGGAATTAACAACAGGAAACAATAACCCTCACACCAGCAGCAAGAGCTGCAGTAGCACCTTACCAGCATGAGCAGAGCTGGGCCTTGGCTTTCTCCCTCTTTAATAAAAAAAAACATCTACAAAACCTTTCAATGGCTGAAACAGAGCAATTTTGCTTGAACAAAGCACAACAAACTCCATTCAGGAATCATAACAGGCAAACAGCAGCATATCATCAAAACAAAACATCCCAGTCATTTGAGTTGTGAAGATCAGATGCTCCACCTCTGCCTCAGGAGCTGTCTCAGTTGCACTTTTCTGGTTTCCACAAAAACCCTGTCTGGTTACCATGGCTGGACCCTCTGCAGGGCTCCACCACAGTCTGAAGGAAAGAGATGGGACACCTGGACAGATGGACCTGTCCTCTGACTCATCAACCCACTGGTTTGGGTTGGAAGAGTCCTCAAAGCCCATCCAGTTCCAACCCCTGCCACAGGCAGGGATACCTTTCACTATCCCAGGTTGCTCTAAGCGCTGTCCAACCTGATCTTGGACACTTCCAGGGATGGGGCAGCCACAGCTTCTCTGTGCCAGGGCCTCACCTGGCAGGGAACAATTTCTTCCATCCCTCACAGGGAAGAATATCCCATCTAATTCTGCCCTCTGGCAGTGAAAAGCCATTCTCCCTTGTCCTGCCACTCCATCCCTTGAAAATAATCTCTCTTCATCTTTCTTGTAGCTCCTTCAGGTACTGCAAGGCCACAGTACGGTCACCCCAAAGCTTCTCTTCTCCAAGCTGAACAATCCCAATTCTCCCAGTCTTTCCTCACAGCAGAATTCTCCATCCCCTTGATCAACTTGATGCCTCCTCTGAACACACTTTTCCCTTCTGGGGACAGAAGCCTCCCTGGCTGGGATTTAACCAGCAGAGGACAGGACACTGAAATGGGCCAACAGACAGGATGGAAATAAACATTTCAAAGGCACTTGAAAGAGCACTCCAGTGCTCCCAGTTTTCCTATTGGACACCCAGTGATGCAAACTCAGCAAGTGACACCACTGCCTCGAAGCTATCAGACCATTAGGAAAGACCTGGATAAATCTTTCTGAAGGTGAGGAATGCTGGTGCTCTGAACAAGCAGAGGATTTGGTAACCACCAGGAAAAGCTGCAGCCCTGTCTGTGTGTTTGCAGCCACCAAAACTTTTCCTGGTTCAAGCCTTTGATGGCTGACACGGAGCTGCTTTACTGTCCCAGGGTTGTTGAAAGGAGCCCTTTGCTTTCCTCATATTCAAATCCCAGATCTGTGAATTGCTCCTTTCTGCTTTAGAGCTGATGAAAAGGAGGGAAGAACAGAACATAACCCTGAAATGGAGGGGAAACACAAGCACAGGTTGTCCCAGTGGACTGTGGAATGTTTTGCAGCGATTCCCTGTGTACCAGGGGTCTGTCACCAAGGACCAGGAGCTCTGTGGGATGTCCAGACTCACACTGCACAAAGACAGGTACCATCTCACCTGTGCTTCTTCTGGAAATCTGCAATAATTTTTTTGGAAATCCCTGTGGAAGAACTGGACTCCCTTTTTTGCAAGCACAGAGAATACCTGGGAAGGGTATTCAGTAGAACTGAGGTTGGGAACAGCAGCACAGTTCTAATGCAAATCCTCTGATCTGCACTCCCCAGCCACATTCATGTCATTCACAGACATGTTTTGGTGCACAAAGGTGGGAACTCCTGGATGTGCTCCAGACTTGAACTGAGCTGTGATAGTCTAAATCCTACCCTGATCCCTCAGGCAGCTTCCAAACTCTTGTGCTATTGGATATCAACCAACTCCAAACTAAATCTTGTCCACTCTAAAATTCCCACATGAAACAGCTGTGGGACCCTCGATCCTCCTCCTCCACTGCACCAAATCCCTTTCTAAGAGAGCCAGGATCTCTCTTGGGTGAGTTTCTAAGCATTGTGACCTCTCTACCTGACTGTGAGAGGTTCTTTCTGTTCAGGTCACCTCAGACCATGCCACAATTCGCAGATCAAGGAGTGTCTTACCGGGTATCCCCAGCTGCTGTTTCCTGTCTGGGTTTTGGTGTAGTAGCTGCCCCGGGATGTCCCGTAGCCATAACCATCAGCTAAACCATCATAAATGGATCCTGCAAATGGAAAAGGCATGGTCAGCACGAGAAAGCATTCCCAGGAGGCCCCTTTCAGAGCTCAAAGCTCTTTTCTAACAGCAAGTTTAGTTATGGAAAAGTGGCAGTTATAAATCTCAACAGGAACATAGGGAATACAGGCACTAAAGGGAGCCCTTGTTACTGATGGGAACTCCAGCCCTCACACCAAAGACCCCCTACACCACTTCAAGGTTTGCAGCACAAAAGACCAAGTGCCATAAACGCCAAAGCAGAGGAGCAGAAAGGGTCAGAGACGGAGCCAGTGTCTGACATCATGGAATCACAGAATCTCAGAATGGTTTGGGTTGGACCTTAAAGCTCATCCAGTTCCACCCCTGCCCTGGCAGGGACACCTTCCACTATCCCAGGTTGCTCCAAGCTCCGTCCAACCTGGCCTTGGGCACTCTCAGGGATGAGGCAGCCACAGCTTCTCTGGGCAACCTGTCCCAGGTCCTCTCCATCCTCACAGGGAGGAATTCTTTCTCAATATCCCATCTAACTCTGCCCTCTACCATTTGCAAGCCATTGCCTGTGTCCTGTCCCTGCAGGCCCTTGTAAATAATCTCTGTGTTTCCTATCAGTTCCTTCAGGTGCTGGAAAGCCACAATTAGGTCACCCCAAAGCTTCTCTTCTCCAGGGCTGAACAATCCCGGTTTTCTCAGCCTTTCCTCACAGGCAAGAAGTTCCTTTCCTCTGATAAACTTGGTGGCCTCCTAGTTGTTTAATGAGAGGAACCTGATGATATTTTGTGCTACATGTCCCAGAATGTCTGGCCATAGAAGACTTGTAGTAAATACAATTACCCTCTCTGAAGGCAAAACCCACCCCTGACCCTTTCACCAGTCCACTCCATGTCTGAATCCTACCAACCCCATCAGCATGAACAGCCTGAGCAAGGCTTGCTAAAATCAAGCAATGGTCACTAACAAACACCGTAGACAAAGGATGATCCGGTCTATTTGACAGCTGGGGATCTAAAACAGTCAAATACTACAAAACCTCATTGCACTCTTTGAATTCCAATCTCGTCTCTAAAAGATCACTTTGTGTGTCTATACTTTCTTTTCCTGAAAATGTATAGAGCTCCATCATTATTTTTGGGATGCTAGAGGAGTGATACTGGATCTCAGATATGTTTTTTAAAGATGCAAATATCTTGGATAAGGAGGAACTCACCAGACATTTTTCCTGTTTCTCAGTTCTTTAACCAGAGTTTGGATATATCTACCCCAGCCCTTCCAAGAGCTCTCCCTGCAGTCTCTGGCACTGCAACCTTTGAATCCCTCCTGTAAGTATTTTACTCAATGCCATGTTCATCACTACAAGACAAATGAAGTGAATAATTCTCTTTCCCCAGTGGAATTCCCTTACCCTCCTTTGGATGGTCCATAAGAGTTTAGGGTGATTTAAGTTTCATTTTCAGAAGTGCTCAATAATTGTGGTATCCCAGGTCCCGTTATGAGGAAGTGCAAACTCTACACTCCAATTAACTTCCAGGGGAAGCTCTGAATGTCTAACAAAGTACAAAATCAGGACTTACCTGTCCTAACTTATGCACCTAAACTGGTGGGTAATGTCAGAAATATCCTAATCTCTGTGATTGTTTGATAAGACTCATCTCTGAGATAAACTGGGTAAGCTCAACCACAAAGGCCCTGGAGCCACTCAGGTCTCCTCCAGCCACTGATCCTTGGAATAAACCTTATTTATTGCCCTGCCTGAGGCACCCAGAACCTGTTATGGTGATTTAGTTTGTGGCTAAAAATTCTTGCATTTTCTCAGGAAGATGATTCCTGTGGATGTGGTGTAAATAATAAGATTTGCTTTCTATTGTCAGCAGGACTGCACCTGGAGAACATCCCTGGATGGAGAACAGGCAACAGCCAGGTCAGCTCCCAGCCCTGCACCTGTGCAGGAAACCACAGAAACTCCTTTTCTGTAGTCTGGAGACTTGGTGGGCACTGCTCCTCATCCAGATCTCCCCAGCCTCGAGTGCCTCATGCACATAAAGTTGCACAGAACTTGCTGATAAGACAAGGAAGCGGCCATGGAAATGCAACAGGAGATTCAGTGATGTCCTTCACCTTGTGCTCCCTCTCCACCCTGAATTTCCCTTCAGCTCCGTATCAGGACATCAGTGTTGGGCCTCAGCAGCACCAAGGCAGTGTTGGAAGTGGTGAGTTTGGTCTAGGAGATTCCCCAGGACACAGAGTTTTCTGATAACCATAATTCTGAGAACGAAGGTAAAGCTGTTTCATGATAATTTATTGGGAATTCCTTCTTCAAATCAGCCTCTCATTCTCTGTAAACATCCTGTAAAAGCAGATGTGAGCACCTAGAGCCTTTTCCTGTGTGAGCAGCAGTAAAAAGGGGTTCTGTGCCTGACTTACAGGTCCCTCTGACCAGTCCTGCCTGAGGACCACACTTATCCTTTCAGGATCTGTTCCTGCCATGCGCTCCAGACTTTGGGGTTAGAGCAAGGAGAAACCCAAAATAAGCCAGTTTAGGCACATCTGTAACTTTCTTCAATAAATTCACCGCTACACAGCCAAATTCAGGAGATCAGGCAGTTGCTTCAATTTTATGTTCTCCAGCGGTGGAAGGGTAGCCTTCACCTCCCAGAACTTGTACATAAGAGCTTATAAACACATAATTACACAGAACCTCAAATGTTCAAGGCATTTTGAAGTCACCCTGCTGGTTGGAGAAGATGCTTCTCCTGCCACCACTCAGCTGAGATTTATTGCTTGGAGAGCTCAGTCTTGAGGCCAGGAAGAATCTGTGGATTTTCTGCTGGAGGTGGCTGAAGAAAACCCGATCTTTGTTTGTGCAGGTTTGGACACTTCTCTGCTTGGTTCATCTTGACAGCCAGCTGGGAGCTGTATCCCCAGCCCTCAGGGACAGGAACGACATTCCTCTTTTCCAACACTTCAAGAGTAAAGACCATACAACTTGGTCACAGGTCATTGGGATTTGGGATAAACCCAGGCAATGACAAAAGCTCATTCGGGCTAGGGTGGAAACGCTCTTAGTGGGAGATGCCCCCCTCATGCTTTTTTCCAGCTATGTCCATATCTGTGTCCCAGCTGCTGTTACCCAAGCAGCTGTTTAGGTCCCTTGAAGGGTTCATGTGCACCTGGGCAAACACAAAGCCAATTCAAACCACTGTACTCAGAGTAGGTAACACAGAACCATGGAATCACAGAATCACTGAGGTTGGAAAAGTCCTCTAAGATCAAAGAGTCAACCATTTCCCCAGCACTGTCATGTTCACCACTAACCCATGTCCCAAGCACCACATCCACACATCTTTTGAACACTCCCAGGGATGGTGACCCCACCACTACCCTGGGCAGTTGTGCCAGGGCCTGATCACCCTTTTCCATGAAGAAATTTTCCTCCCATATCCTGAATCTCCCCTTAAGACCATTTCTTCCTTCTGTCCCTGGGAGCAGAGCCCAACCCCCCCTTAGCTGCCCCCTTCTGCCACGGAGCTGTGCTGAGTCAGAAGGTGCTCCCTGAGCATTGGTTTCTCCAGGATGAGCTCCCCAGCTCTCTCAGCTTTTCCTCATGACAGAGGAACCTCAACAGCTGGGACAGAGCTGGAAACATGTGGTAGAACCACACGGATGAGGTGCAGTGACCATGTGGGCAGAAAACAACCCTGAAGGCTGCTCAGATTCCTCCCTCCCCAAATTATCATTCTCCCATAACATCTTTAAAACTTAGACACTTTAAAATCTCTTTTATCTTCAGTGGGACAATTCATGAGGGTAAAATCCAATTACAGCAGAGAAGTAGTGCAAGACCTTCCTTGCAGTGCATCTCTGTGAATCCCCCTACACTGCTCCCACTGCCCTCATGCCCTTCTCCACCCGTTATCCATTATTGCAGAGCAAACTGAGGCTGCCATCGAACCCAATGTAGCTGTTCTTGATGAGTTATTTCCCTGCCTCAAAGGCAACTCTCCTCTTTTGCAGCTGGGACTGATGGCAGTAGGAGAACTGTGTTCAAAGTGCCATTTTCCCAAAGCCAGCCGGACAAACAGAGTCAACGTGGAGATTGTGGAAAAGGATGTCTGTTAATAAATATTAATCTGTGGCAGGGAAAGGCAAGACAAGAACCAGTCACTGGCAGTGCAGGCTTGGCAAGTCAAATCATAAACCATGCACAGCTTTAAACAATAAGGATGATTAAACATAGGAAAAACACAGGGAGAGCAGAGGCCTGTGAGAAGCACAAAGCAAAGCCTGGGTGCCTTCTAGGAGAGAAGTGTCAGTGAAATCCCAGACACTGAGATTCCTGTAGGAATGACAAAACTCCAGTTCTGCCTTCTGGCCTATGAGCTAATGGGCTTGGGGATTTTTTTGTATCCCAGTAATCTAAGGTTTGTGGAAGAGTGGAACCTTTCACTCAATCACTTCATGGTGGGGGAAGTTACAGAAGTCTTCAACTTTTTATCCCTCAAATCTCCACATCAGAGTCCTGATCTCCCCCAACGGCAGGTGGAGTCCCATGAGACCTTGGTGGAATTACTCTCCTCTTAGCTGCAGCCAGCACAGAAACTTCTCAATACCAGCTCGGCCATAGGACAGTTGGATCTGAGACTCCTTGGATGTGTCTCCTCAGTGACATATCACTGGCAGAACTTCCCTTCAGCCAGAGGACTTTACAGAGCAGAGCTGATGGCTACAAGGAGCTGGTTCAGCTTGGCCTGGCCTTTTCCTCTGCCATGCCACTGAAATTAATTTTCCCTGGAAATGTGCATTACTCACAAATTCAGAGGGAGCCATCTAGTTTGGTATTGCCATGGGGAGAAGGACAGATAAGCTCTAGAGCAGAGCCCACTGACCCAGCCCTCAAGGAGGACACACTCCACAGACTCCACAGTCACCCTCCACCCTAGCTGTAGTTGCTGTGCTGAGCCAAGGCCCCACTGGGTTCAGGAGTATTCTGCTGGCAGCAGGTTTCTGCTCACTGTCCCACCTCAGTGCAAAACAGTCTGGGCCCAGATTGGCCATCTTGCCCTGGGGGACACCAGATCTCTGAAGTGGCCACAACACCTTGACCCGCTGAACTCCAAATCACCAACTCATTTATGGCTCCATCAATCACTGGGATACTGAGGGAGAGTGTGCCAGCCCCCTAAAGGAACTCCAGTGATGGGATACAACACCACCCTGCTGTGTGCGTGAGGGTTCTATGTCCATGTTCCCCACCTTACACACACCAGGACATGGTTCCTGCAGCTGGGGGAAGCTCTGGGCCCTACAGCTACAGCTCAAACCACAGCTCCAAACACAGCAACAAACTTGGACGTGGCCCAACACCTGCCCAGCCCCACTCTGGGACTGTCTGGGAGCAGAGGGAACAAAGCACTCAGGTGCTTGTAAGGGAACTTTGGGAATTCTCCAGCTTGTGCTGCCTCTGAGGGGCATCTCTGAGAAATCCCAGGGGATGCAGGGAGATGAAGTTGGATGAGGGTTTGGAGAGGCAGAATCCATGCTTAACAGACCCACATAGCCTCTTCATAGGAAAAACTAATTTTTCTAACTGGGGTAGCCCACCTGATCTTTGGGGAAGAGCAGTAAAATACAACACCTGAAAGCTGAGCCTGACCCACTCCAACACCAACCAGGAGACAACCCTGGGAACAAACAGCAACTTTTCACCCATCTGGCATTCCATCCAGGAATGCACTGGGATGAATCAGCCCCCAGGACCTTTGCTGGCCAACCACCTCTGGTAGGAACGAGGGGAGGGGGGGCCTGGGCCCCATGATTGGAGGCAACTCCTGGGAGTGGGATGTGACTCAGCTTCCCTGGGACACAGAAACCAGAGCTGCACATCTCCACGCAATTCCCACTCCCAGACATTCCCTAAAGTGTCTGGAGGAGGGGTTTAGCTTGTTGAGCAGAAACAGGCAGTTTGGGAATGTGCTAGTTTTTTTTTTTTCCCAAAGGTTTCACCTGGGCTCCTCTCCAAGCAGGTTAATCCCCCTCTGCCTCCCTTCCTTCCTGCCTATGGATCCCTCTGCCTGCTTCCCTCTCCATCTAGAGCCCCTCAGCTCATCCTGTTGTGTATTTCATTTTGTCAGGTCTGTCACTGTAACATCGTAAGCAATAAACCCCCCCGGAGGTGGGAGATTTCCATCTTCCACTTTAGTGGCAGAGGAAAGCTTTCCTTGCTCTGGCCCCTCCTCACCCACTGGAGTCTGTGTCCACAAAAACAGAGCAAGCAGGGATTTGTTCCTGGAAGAGCCCACCTGCCCTTGCTCTGGAGCTGCTCCATCCCCTCTGTTGCAGCAACTGCAATTCCCAGAGCACAGATGGCTCCTGTGGAAACACCACCTCCACACTTCCCCAGCAGCCTACAGCCACCCAGCTTCTCTTGCTAATCCATTCCCAAACATGTCTCTGGACCATGGCAGCTCATCAGCACTGGATTCAGCCTCACAATGCAGCTTGGAAGAGCGGCTGCATAAGGCACAGCTCCCAAAGGAGGTATGGGAACCTGGCCCAGCTAACCGAGGAACCCCCTCCATGCTGCTCACTCCAGACTCAGCTGAACAGTCAGTCCCAGTTCCAGTACCCCAATGGTCCCCAAAACCTTGGGATTTCTTCTCCCTGGTGGACTCAGCCAGGCCAGAGCTCTTTGCGGCTGCTGGAAAAAGCACCTCCAAAAGCCAAGTTTTGCACAGAGGTTGTCACAACCCTTTGGGTTTGCAGCTTCCAGCTGGGGAAGGGTAAACCTCCAGATCAGCTTTCTTCAGACACAAGGATGGCAAGAGAGAACCACTTGCCAAGCCTTGATCCAGAGAGGAAAGGGTTCCAGCGGGACACTTGGCTGCAGGACTCAGCTGATTTCTTGTTTCTGTGGCACACACTCCATGCACAGATGTGGAATGGCCACCTGGACCCCGATATGGGCTAAGTGGAGGCGGCTGTGAAACACCCTCACCAGCCAACACCAGAGACACTTTTCCCAACTCATCTCCTTTCTACCACTCCCACTGGGGGGTCCTAGAGATTCCACATTTCTCAGCCTGCAAATGGCAGATGAGTTGGGAGTTCCAGAGGTGAATCCTGAGCTGAGGTTTGTGTCCTGTGTGTAGGCAGAGCCTCCTGCTCTGGACCTGCCCAACGCTCAGGAGGCAGCAAAGCCCCAGCCCCAGCCCATGGCAGGGTGGAGGAGGAGCACTTTCAGCTTTGCCCATCCATAGGACGGGGGGGGGCGGGGAATTCCAGCCATGGGGACACTTGTAGAGGATTTGCAAAATCAGACAGCTACTCGAGCTTTAGAGCCAGGGAAAAATTGGTTATAGCAACACACTGAAATGTCCAAGTGCCTCAGGGATGTGGGGCAGAGCAGCACTCCCAGGGATCAGCTCCGGCTGGGAAGGAGTTGATGCATCCAGCTCTGTGTCCTGTCCTAAACCTTGCCATCCAATGCAGGAGACCTTGGCACCACCTGCCTGAGGTGACCCGGGAGAGAAGCAAAGCAATCTGTCCCCCCTCCATAAACCCCACCAAAGCACCCCAGAGCAACACCCCTGCCCCAGAGGGCCCCCCTTGCTGCAGGACTTTACCTCGGTTTGAGTGGCCCACGCTTGATGACACCGACGACTTTTGCTTCTGCCTCTTGACGGTCATCATCACCTGCTCCTGGACCCGCTGCTTGCCCGTGCCCTTGGTTTTCAGCTTGTGGTCCGAGGGCAGGGCCAGCGTGGAGCTGGCCTGGTCCTGGAAGCACTCGTAGGCCAGCGCTGTTTTCAGCGGGGAGTGGAGCATGGCTGGAAACGGCAGACACAGGGGCTGCACTTCACTCACAGGGACAACACAAGGCCACCGAACACTGTCTGTGCTGGGCTTAGTCCCCCAAAGCCCTCCTTGCCATACGTCCCCTGGCCCAGGGTGTCTCAGGGCTGCTGCTTGCAGCTCGGCTCCCCGGCGTGTGAGCAGTCACACCCTCTGCCAGACTGGATATACAGCCCTGCCTGCACACACCCACGCGCTCCCTGCCAGCCCCAGCACCCCCGAGCCACTGCAGGGCAGCTCCCGGCCCCAAACCTGCCCCCAGCCCCTGCCCAGCCCCGCGGGGCCAGGGGCACATGGGGGTGCCAGTGGGCAATGGGCAAAGTGGGGGGGCCAAGGGCTGGGCATGGACATCATCACTGAGAAGGGTCAGAGTGAGGCTCTGTGGGTCTGGGTAGGAAATGGTGCTCCCCGGCTGCCAGAGGGCTGGAGCATCTTCCACATGGCTCCTCTTGGGTTCCAGTATTTCCCTCAGTCCAAACTGCAACAACCCCAGGTCTCAATGCCAAGAGATGGCCCTGCCTGTGGGAGCAACACTGCCCACAGAACCCATTCAGATCCCAACTCTGCAAGCACAGGTTGCAAATCCACCCTTCCAAGCCCAGGAATGCAGGATTCCTGCAGAACACTGGCTTCAGGGGTCCCCTGGAGAGTCAGGGACCTCCCCCTGGAGGGTATCCCACTTGTCTGAGGGACAGGCCTATGGAGAAATCGGGGCACAGTTGGGGCAATCTTTGCACACAGCTTGGGGTAGCAGGGAGGAAAAGGAGAAATAGTATAAGAATAGGAGATAAAATGGCATGCAAGAAATGACATGCCAGGCTATGAATGGGAGCAAAGACTTCTCCCTCTGCCAAGCCACACTGCAGCAACTCGTTTACAGAGAACCAAGCACCTCGCTGCTGGTGTGACCAGTTTCAGGTCACAGCAAGTGCTGACAAAGCTCCTGCCAAGCCACAGAAGGCTGATACAAGAGAAGAGGAACAGTCCCCATAAGGAGGGAGGCTGAGGAGAGCATGCCCAGGGTAGAGGCTTCCTGGGTGCTCCAGGACCAGGACCTGGGTGCTCGTGCCAACACTCAGAAGAGCAGGGCCTTTTTGTGCTGCCAGATGGACCAGCTGTGGGAGAAGGTATGTGTGGAGTTTCTCTCCAGTGAGAATGAGCAGTGCCTAGGGTCTGACCTGGTCTTTCACTCCCATCCATCAGGTTTTGTGTTTCCCTGGTGGTTTGTGTCCACATTTCATGTAGGAACAAGAAAGTAATCAACAGAAAGCACCTAGGAAAGATGAGCGTTGTGCACTGTCCTATTCCATGCTACAGGATGCTCCTCCCATGAAATATAAGAGTAGAAAGCCAGGTTTTGTCAGTAAGACACAAGAGTAGAGCAACTGGAGGGTATTTATTTGCCTTTGGTCCCCTCTCCCCATCTTTCTTGACAACTCACGAAGGGATGCAGAGGCTTTACTCTGCTCCACCACCCAACCAGCTGGGACTTTTAGACCATGCCCAGGCAATGCCAGCCTGGAGGAGGATGGGTGCTGCCCAGGGCCGGGTAGGTGATGCCCAGTGGGATGGAGCGGATGGAGGGAGTGAGTGGGTGCTCTCCTTTCCTGCTGCTCCTGGGCATTTCACGGGTGGGGGATCAGGCCATACTCTCCCAGTGAAGGCAGGAGCAGCACGGCAATGGACGGCTGTTGTTTTCCCCTGCCCCACTTGTTTCTCCTGAAAGCTCGATATCGATGCCAAGCGGTGTTTTCGCAAATCAATGACAGGCTGTCAGCGTCAGGTGGCTCCTGCACAACAAAGTGCCAGCCCTAGCAAACCTGTAATGTCACTTGGCCCGGGGCGAGGAACAGCCCTGTCCCTGTCCCCGCGGGAGAGCCGCGTGTTTATCGCATCCCGTCACTGCACTCTGGCATCTCCCGGTTTCATAACTCGCCCAAATTGCTGAGCTGGGCTTCGGAGCTGTGGACAGGGAGCTTAGAGAGGCTTTTAGGGAACAATGGTTTCTTGGGGCGAGTTTGCACGGTTTAGCCCAAGGGAGGGAATCTCCCGGGATTCTGCAATAGTTTCCAAACCCGCATCTGGAAGAGCAAAAGGTGCTTAAACAAAGGTTTTTATTGCAATTCTGTGGAAACTGCGGCTCTGGTATCGGGCTGGGGGTGTCCCTGAGCGGGCCACGGGGAGCATCATCCCCGCCAGCCCAGCCCAGCGCAGCAGCAGCAGCAGCAGCAGCAGCGCTTTCATCTCGCAGCGCCCCGAGCAAATTCCCTGTCTGCCTTTGTGTCTGGAGCTCACGGGCAGAGCGGGCAAGGCTGAAAGGGACGCAAACCTCGTGTCGAATTCGGGGTGCGATGGGCAGGGATCGAAGGGTTAATGAAATCAGTGTCATTAAAGACACAGGCAGGGTCTGGGGGCTCGGGGTCCCGGCGCTGCCCAAGCGCGGCGAGGAGCGCATGGCGAGGCTCTGACTCACGCTCCGCACCCACTCCGGGACACGCCCTGTGCATCTGGGCTCTTCAAAGCATTTTTGTGCGAGTTCCTGGGATTCCTGCCAGCTGCCTGATCGGAATCAAAGCGCTCGCTGGCCCAATGCTGCTCCCAAAGAGGCGCAGGTTCCCTGTTCAAACTTGTCGGGCGCTCCTGAGCTGGAAGTGTCTGCGGCGCGCTCGAATTCTGCTGGGGGGAATAAATGCCCTCAGCCCTGGTGTCAGGAAGTCCAGCTGTTGGGGGTTACTTCAGCACCGGAGGTTGATCCTTCCTCCGGGCAGGTGGTCGCCAGGAGGAGCAGAGGTGCGGGTGCTGGCAATTTCTTCTATTTCCTAGGATAATGCCGTTTTCTGAGCAGTGACTCAGCCTCGCCCCAGCACAGCTGATACTTTCCAGAGCTTGGCAAGGTTTCTGCAGGAGGGAACTTGCTCTTCATACTTGCACACCTTGGTTTCACTCTGCCTGCCTTGAAAGTGTCTGTTTTGTGTGATGGGAAAGCACCATGGGAAGGGGGCAGATGGAGAGCTTAGATCTAACAGAGTATTAGGATACAGCTGGAAGAGAACATGGAGCTGCCACGGTGAGGAAGCCAGGCATAAGCCTGCTGAGACTTGTAGCAAGGCTGTTCTTGAGCAAAACCTCCACTCCTTGCACATGTGTGGCACTGAGAGGTTTTTGGGGTGGTGCTGTGGGAGGACAAGAAGACAACAATGCCAGGCAGGTCTTGGGCTGGTCCTTGGCAAAGCAGGGACACATCTCCAGTGTCTCTCTCCCCAGAGATCTGCCAGTGTGCATGGGAGTTTGGAAAGAAAGGAAATCCCTGATTTCTCCCCAAAACAAAAGGATGCCTCAGGCAGAGCAGCTGCATCCGGCCAGCTGAAAGCCTCGGCTTCCTAAGGGACATAAAAGACCTGGGAACATCAATGAGGGGATCCCTGACAGAAACATGGAATGTGTGAGTTAGGAAGGGGCTGCCCCTCTGCCCAAAGCAGGACTGAACCAAGTCAGGACCCAGTTGCTCCAGGTGTTGTCCAGTGGAGGTTTGATGGAGATTCTACAGCCTCTCAGGCCTCTCTCCCAGTATTTGACTGTCCTCATGGTGACTTGTTTTTCAGGTATCTAAAAGGAATTCCCCATGTTCCAGCTTGTTCCAGTTGCCTCTCCCCTCTCCATGCACCTCAAGTGTGACTCCATCTTCACAGAATCCCAGAATGGATTGATTGACTTAGAACTGACCTTAAAGCTCATCCTGTTCGACCTCCTGCCACAGGTAGGGACACCTTCCACTATCCCAGGTTACTCCAAGCTCTGTCCAACCTGGCCCTGGACACTGCCAGGGATGGGGCAGCCACAGCTGCTCTGGGCACTCTGAGCCAGGGCCTCATCACACTCACAGGGGAGAATTCCTTCCCACTATCCCATCTAACTCTGCTCTCTGGCAGTGGGAAGCCATTCCCCCTTGGGAATGGTCCTGTTCCTCCAGTCCCTTATCCCACATCCCTCTGTTGCTGTCTTGGAGACCCTTTAGCTGAGGAAGGAGCTCTAAGGTGGAGCCTTCTCTTCTCCAGGTCTACAGCCCCAGTTCTCCCAGCCTGGCTCCAGAGCAGAGGGGCTCCAGCCCTTGAGGTATCTCCATGGCCTCTAGACTTGCTCCATCCTCTCTGTCAACTCCTGTTAATTTGCTGCAGAGAGTTGAAAGATTTCTCCTAACTTTCCCTTCTCCAGTCTGAGCAAACCCAGTTCTCCCAGCCTTTCCTTTGTCTCCTGTTCTCTAGTCCTGACCATCTTGGGGCTGAAGGGCATGCCAAGCCCTTGTCCTTGTCAGCTGGACCTCCAGGGGCTCACGTTCTGGGTTCCCTGCCTTTTCTGCCCCTGTTGGTGGCAAGTGGCACATGTAAAGGACAGGGGGACACCAGGCAGGACAGGGTGAGCACCCTTAGAGCTCAGTGCAGGGGCCTGACAGCAGCTCCAGACTCAGTAGCATCATGACTGAAGATACAGATTGTCCCCTCTGCCCCTCCCTATGTTTGTTCCCTGAAGAACAAGTCCCACCTCTGCTGAGCAAAAGCATCACAACTCTGAACTGCTCAAAGCTCCAAGGGCTGTGCAGGCCTGACAACAGGGAAAAAGGGATGTGGTCAGCAGGGCACAAGGGATGTGGTCAGCAGGGCACAAGGGATGTGGTCAGCAGGGCACAAGGGATGTGGTCAGCAGGGCACAAGGGATGTGGTCAGCAGGGCACAAGGGATGTGGTCAGCAGGGCACAAGGGATGTGGTCAGCAGGGCACAAGGGATGTGGTCAGCAGGGCACAAGGGATGTGGTCAGCAGGGAAAAAGGGATGTGGTCAGCAGAGGAAAAGGGACATGGTCAGCAGGTCACTCTGGAAACAGGCACCAGGACTGGTCGTGCAGCTGCCAGGGAAGGCCAGGCCCCAGGGAGGTGCCCTGGGAGGGGAGGATGGTGATGGAGCAGGAAGGATCTCTGCTTCCCCTCCAGGACAAGGCCAACCCACCGAGTTTTCATGTCCTTGTGTCCCCACCTCACTTGAGGAGCCTCTACAGGACAGGTCAAGGAGCTGCTGGTCTCTCCCATCTCTTACCAGTCCTCTCTGTCCAGGCTGTGCCCTTGTCAGCAGGAGCTTCCCCTGCTCTGTCTCTTGTCCCAGTTCTGGGAAGGAGCCGCACTGAGGGGAGATGCTGCACACCCAAACTCACCTGGGGACCCTACTGGCAAAGCCCCTCCTTGCTACAGACCCGGCCCAGCAGCCCAAGGGCAAAGCCTGAAGGTGGAGTTTGATTCTGGGGCTCAGACTGAGCCCCAGGACACTGCACAGAGAGCCCAGTTCAGTATCTCTGGAGCTGGCCCTGTCCCAGGAACTTCCATGGTGCTGGTGACACCTCTCTGGCAGGGTGTGACATCCTCAGAAAGGACATGTGGGAGGACATGGTGCAAGGAGGAACTCCTTGTGCTCATGGCACAGTCAGGGGCTGCAGCCTATCCTTGGGGCCCAATTACCTGGGATTGCTGCAAGAGCCTTGCCTTGAAAGTGCTGCTGGGAGGCCAGTGTGGGAGGCTGCTCTGAGTGTCTAGATCAGACATGTGCCCTGTGCTGGTCTCCCCTCAGGCCTGGGGTCTCGTGGCTGCCCATGGGGACGTGCCAGCCCCTCAGCAGGGTTGTGTCCCCATGACAGGCTGCCAAGTGGCACTGCCATGTTTGTCCTGTCACAGGGAGGAGTAGAGCACTGGAATCACGGCTTTGCCATGACACCATCTCCAGGCCTAGCCTCCTGTCCTCCTGAATTCCAGGAAGATTTTTCTGCCACTGCCAACACATGTCAGTCCTTGCCAGATGAAAACACTGGGCTGACCCCACGCTCATGGTATCCTGGCCCCAGCACTGCCCAGCACTGCTGCCCACCAGGACGTGCAATGGCAGATGAGTATCACTGAACCCATGGAAAAGCAGCTGCTCCCAGACTTTGCCTCTCCACATTCCTTGCTGTCTGCACCGGGAAGGCTCTAATTCCTGCACAGCACCTGATTTGTCCCTGAAGTGGGGTGCTCCAGGCTATGCTGATGGGGACCTTCCCCCCCTTCATGCATCCTGTGGTATCCCACTGCAATCCCTGAGGAGCCTCTGCTCCTGTGAGGATCCCTGGAAAAATGAGGAGAAGAGAAGATGGTTGAGAAGAGAGCACAGACAGGTTCCCAAGTTACTCCCAGGACCAACTGAGCAGCACCAGACTTCCACCGAAGGCGGCTCTGGATGCCAAGGGCTGTGAGCATCACTCTGGGGTCACTCACAAGGTGGGGCTGACCCATGGGTCTCATCCTCCATCCCACCCCACTCCAGTGGCCATGGGGTCCAGTGGTGCTGGGGGTAAACCCAAGGACGAGGGAAGGAAGACAGCACTGGTTGCCAAGTGTGAGGGAGAGCTGCTTCTCCCAGGTTTTATTTACTCCCTTGGCACCCAGTGAAGGGAAGGACTTTGTTGGTAACAATTCCAGAAGGAAAGGATTCTCACTCTGGAAGCTCATTCTGTTTTGTAAATAACAATTGAAACCCTGTTAAATAAAAACTCTGAACACTCCATAGGTTTATGCAAATCATGTTACTGACACGATTACTGAATCTTTTATTTTAACATTGAGACCCAGCACCAGAGATCAAAGATCACATTTGAGGACAATCAGTATGACCTGCAGAGATTCTCTCTTTCATTCCTGCTTTCCAGGAGAGTCCATGCTGGATTGGCTTTGCAAGGTGGACAAGTATCCACATGATCACCTTCAGATTGAACCGGGTAACAGGTTTTTCAAGAGAATTTATGACCTAGCACCTGAACCATCATCAGGGAACAGTGCTAGAGATGAGCAAGGAGCTTCCCTGACATCCAAGGGGGCATCCAAGCATCCAAGTCATTTCTGCAGAGCTGGTGCTGATTTTCCAAGTCCCTTTTGCCAGGTCTGTCCTTGCAAAATCCCCTCTGGATTGGAAATGTGCTGAAGCACCAGGCTGAACTTCTGCAGTCCTGTTTCTGTGTGTGAGGGGATGTTGGACTGCTCTGGGAAGTTGAGCACTGCCAGTGCAGCCCCTCTCCCTGTGGCTCCATGTTTCAGGGTGTGAGCACGGATACCCCAGGCTGGGACAGCCTGACTGGGCTCCGACCCCTGGCCGGAGTAGCTCAGGTTAGAGCAGGTGTGACCTCCCCTCAGCCTTGCTTTAGGGATTTATTCCACCTCCCAGGCACTTGGCTGAGCTCCTGCTCTACATCCCAGCAGCCCCAGGCACCACAGAGGGAGCTGGTGACGCTCGCTGGCAAATCCAAAGGGGAGTCAGAAGCATAAAAAGCATTTGATCCTCAGGCAGGGTCTGATGTTTGACCATGGCACAAAGCTAAGGAGAAGAAGAGGAGGTTTATGCTCCAGAGTGCATCCCTGCCCTCCTGCCACACATCTCTGTTCGGAATGGAGAAGACTTATTAAGTCATCTGTGCAGGAACGTCCCACACAGCCTTCTCCTGGGGTAGGGAAAGCAGGTGGTGCTTGGGCCACACTAAGCTTCCAGGCTGCCAAACACAAAGAAGAATTGTCACTCTCAGGGGACCTCTCCCTCTCTTGTGTCTCCTGCAGGATGCAACGAGCACCATGCGTGGGAACTGTCAGTGCCCTTCAGGTCAGGGAATCAGGAAAGGCTGGAAGGACACGGGGAGGTCCTGAGCCCCAGGTCATGTTCAAAGCAGGGTTCAGTGCAAGGCCAGCTCAAATGACTCCAGTCCTTGCCCCACTAAGTTCTCAGAGAAGATCCCACCCCAAGGCTGTACAGCTCTCATGGGAAAGCCTTTCTCCTTATGGACAGTTGGAATTGTCCCTGTTGCTGCTGCTGCACAGTGTCACTTGTCCTTTTCCAGAGCACCCTGCAGGACTCAGGGCCTTCCCAAGAGGGACAAGGAAACCTCTGGGGAATCTCTGAGGAACTTTGGGGAACCTCTGCTTTCATGCTGTAGTCACCTTCTCACTCAGCCCTGGGTTTGGTTTCCTCTGGCACCAAACGTCTTCCCTGAGAAGGGAAAAATGGGGGTTTAAACAAATTAACCAACAACTCCATGGACTTACAGAGAATTTCCATGCACAGACCAGGAGTGAACATTATGCAACCAAAATTGGCCAGGTAGAGCCGTTATAAACTCTAAACTCACAACAGCCAGGGGACTGCAAAGTCCCCTGTGAAAGGGGAGAAATAAGGGGTCTGACAGCAAAACATGGCTGATTCGGGGGGTTAATGTTGTTTCTTGCCATTTCTGCAAACTCAGGGCTCCTGCTAGGCAGTGGAAGCTGCCAAGGCTGCAGAGGAGGTTCATCCCTTCTGTGGCACCAAGGAGCAATTTCTCTGTGCTTTACAGACACTGCAGTTGCTGAGGCTGGAATACACAGTGATTCCATTAAAATTACCTCATTAGGGGCTGCTCTGCTGCTTAGGGGTGGCTGAAAAGGAAATCTTACATTTCTTCTGTAGATCAAAGTGCCTCATGTTCCTCCTGTAATCACACCAGGCTGACATTTGTCCAATGTTTGCTCTGGAGAGCCAGAGAGGTGGTTCCAGGAGTGATTGAGTAGCAGTTGTCCTAAATGGGTTTTAATCTCTGATTTAATTTGATTTGACAAAATACAATAAAATTTAGAGCCTTCTGGGAAGAAATGGGGTTTAACACAAATTTTCCAGACACTTCTACTCCATATTCCACTTGAGGCCTCATGTCTTGGAAATTTCCTGCCCTTGTGGAGAGCTGAACAAGAGAGGAAAGAGCCTCTTGCTGCAGCCCAGCAGCAGCTTTGGGAGGAGAGATCCTCCTTGGGAAGAGAAACTGCTTGTTCTTTGCACAACACATGGCATCCAAAGCATTTGTCCTGGCCATGGGAGGGCAAAGAGGACAAATTTGCAACTAGGACACTTTCAACATTGGCCAGGATGAGAAGTCCTGTGCCAGTAGCTGGGACAAGGAAACACTGATCAAGGGGGCCCTCACGCACCCATGGGCACCCTGAGGGTCTGCCCTGTTCAGCAACACTGGAAGTCATCACAACAAGAGGCACAGAGACTGATCTGGGGTCCTTGGGTCATCCATCATCCATCCACAGATGTGCTCCCAGCCATCCTGCTTTGGGACATCCCTCCTCAGAACAGGCTGTGTCCACAGATCCTGCTCGCAGACTCTCATGGTGGCCTGTAACATAATTATTGTTCTCAGAGGGGCTTTTCCTATATCAGAAATCTGGAGGAAAAGTGATGTGGTTTTTTTATAGCAGAAGCCTCAGGCTTTGTCCTGGAGAGGGATGGGTGGAACAGCTCAGAAAAAGCTGGAGAGTGAGCTGTGGTGGAGGAGCCTGGGCTGGCTGGAGCTGCTCCCTGTACCCTCCCTGCAGCACAGGGACATCAGGATAGGGGCGTCACACACTCTGGGTACCCGTGGAGGATCCAGTTTTCTCCAAGGCACACAGAAACCCAAAAAGCCCAGATAGTTGCTAAAACGGCCTGGGTGGCACCACAGCACCTTCCCTCAGTGCCTGGCCATTCCCACAGGGAACAGGAGTGTCCCAAAGGCTCCATGTGCTCCTGGGGTTTCACAGCCGGTGTCGCCCTGTGGGCAAGAGGCTGCACCTGAACTCTCCCCTGTCCTGGCTGCTGGGAAGGGTTCATGGGTTGAACAGTTCCTGGACTCTTCCTATTCCTGAAAAGGGGAGTCTGAGGGGGAAAAAAGGAGCTGTTGATGATTTGAGGCAAGTGCCTTTTACCCCATGGAGCTGCTGCACTGGAGCCTTGAAGGAGAAGACAGACCCAGTAACCTGCACTGGAGCAGGGAAAGGACACGGAGACTTTTTGTGCTTCCCTCTCACCCTGGACCATTCAAATCCTGCCCTTCCTCAAGCACCATGAGATTCCCTCCAGCACAGAGGCCCAGAGCCAGGACAGTGGCACCTCACAGCAAAGACAGGGGTGACAGGGAATCTCTGGACACTGCTCTGTGACCAGTTTGGATGTGACCAGCCACACCTTCGGTCCCTGCTGGCTCCTCACATGTGCCCAGGGCTCAGCTCCCAGGGCAGGGAGGAATGGTCAGGTCAGGTATCACCCGGGCAGTAGGAGGTCAGTGCTGGCCACAATTCCCTGCTGTCCACAGGTCCTGGGGCCATTGGCATGGGACAGACTCACATAAGGGATTGTGCTAAAGGCAATAAGCTGCTTTCCAGACACTCTTCCAGAAGGTGGCACAGAGAGGTGGTGCAGCCCTGCTGAGCCAGGTGCCCTCTCTTCAGCTTGGCTCCCTTTGGACACAGCTCCAGGAGCTGTGAGCTCCTGGCTGGACGGGTTCTAAAATCCAGCTCTCAGCTCCTTCTCCCAAACACGTGCCCCTGTAATAGAGGAGTTTATCCTCTGCTGGAATGAAGCAACTCAACCCTCCCCTTGCATTGCTGAGCCTTTCAAGCATCCTTTGATAAACAGTGTGAGTGCAGCTCCCTGGGCATTGCCACATCCCTTGGCGTGCTCTGCCCTGCCAAAGCTGGTTATAAATTAGGCACCACGCTCAGCTTTCATCTGCTCCCCAAGCAGCAGGCGGGGGCAGAGGCCACACCAGGGCAGAGGAGCAGGGTGTGGGCAGGGGAGAGGCAGGACCAGGCTGGGGGAGTAACCCCTGCCAGCCCTGCAACACATGGGGGGGGGGGGTGTGGCTGCTACAGTCAGCGAAGGGACTGAGCTCGGGGGGACAACGACAGCAGAGAAACTTGGGGCTCCCTGAGCAGTGACAGCAGCAGGAGCAGCACCAGCACCAGGCAAAAAGGGAGAAGATGGGGATGGGTCTGGAGGGGAAATCACATAAGGAGTGACTGAGGGCACTTGGTTTGTTCAGCTGGAGAAAAAGAGCTGAGATCAAACCTCAGCAGGGACTACAGCTCTGATCTCTGCTATCTGTGAGCAGGGACAGGACTCGGAAGGGCTGGAGCTGTGCCAGGAGAGATTTAGGCTGGATATCAGGGAAAGGTTTATCCCCCGGAGGGTGCTGGGCACTGCCCAGGCTCCCCAGGGAGTGGGCCCAACCCCAAGGCTGCCAGAGTTCCAGGAGTGTTTGGACAATGCTCTCAGGGATGCACAGGGTGGGATTGCTGGGGTGTCCTGGGCAGGGCCAGGGGTGGGACTGGATGGTCCTTGTGGATCAATTCCAACACAAGAGATTCTGTGATTCTCTGAGGCAGCACCATCCCATCCAAAGGACCACACAGAGGGCAGGTGGCTGTACACAGATAAAGAGGAGAGAAAGGCAGAGCTGTGGGCACAGGAAAACTGCTGCTGCACAAGCCACCATATCTGGAACCTCCAACTACACCAAGGCCATCCTGGAGGGAATGGAATTGCCCAGACTGGAGCTTTGGGCCAGGTCAAACTGAGGCTTCCCTGCAGAGGAGCGAGGACATGAGAGGAAATGTCATATGCAGGATAACAGAACTTCCCAGGTCAGAGCCTCTGGGTCTGTCATGAAAATCTGCATCTGCTGCAGAGGCTGAGCCTGCCCAGGGCAAGGAGGAGCCCGAGTCACTGGAAGGCTGAGGGAAACCTGTGTGAGCCATTGCAAGCAATGGCAGCTTGCTGCTCCCAATGGTTTTGTTCGTGTTTAATTTCATTGACTTCCAGGATTGTTTGGGTTAGAAGGGACCTTAAAGCTCATCCCATCCCACCCCCTGCCAGAGGCAGAGACATCTTCCACTAACCCTGGGTGCTCCAGGCCCTGACCAGCCTGGCCTTGGACACTTCCAGGGATGAAACAACCACAGCTTCTCTGAGCAACCTGTGCCAGGGCCTCACCATCCTCACAGGGAAGAATTCTTTCCCAACATCTCACCTAAATCTGCCCTCTGTCAGTGGGAAGCTGTTCCCCCTTCTCCAAAGTCCCCTTCCATTTCTCCTGGAACTCCTTTAGGTGCTGGAAGAGGCTCTAAGGTTCTCCCCAGAGCCTTCCCTTCTCCAGGCTGGATAGCTTCAATTTCAGCATGTTCCTTTCTCTCCGAGTTTTTGGATACCTCTTGTCTCCCTGGGAAGACCCCATGTCCTCTGTCAGAGCCAGGGTTGCGCACAGACCAAGGAGAAACCTCCAAAGCCCCTCTTCACAGCAAAAATGGCAGCAGAGTTGCCCAGGTGTGGAGATGGTTTCCTTATCAAACAGCTCCTTGTGGTATAACAGGATCTTTTTCATCAGTCAAGGTGCCTCCCAAGGCACACATAGCATAACCTTTCACTGAACTGATGCTGTCCCGCTGTATCCTGGCTTCAAAGATAACTCCTTGGACACCAGGAGCTCCACCAGGCACAGCAGGGTTTGGTTTAATCCCACACTGTGGCCCCCAGGCCGTGTTCTCTGAGGATTCACAAACGAGGCAGGGCAGGGCAGGGAGGGCTGACACCATCCTGCTGCATGGCATTGGTTTGCCTTTCATGTCACCAGCCCCAGAATTAAGATTAGGCAGGAAATTGTGGTCTGGTGGATACCTCTATGCAGCTATGCTTGTGGCTGACAGGTCCATTCAGGGCTGTACAAGCTCCTGCATCCAGACACACTCCCTGCAGGAAAAGTGCCTTGAGGGGAAAGTGCCCTGAGAGCTGCAGCTCTGCACCCACTGCCCAAATCTTGAGAGGTTCAGCTGAGCTGGGCCCTGCTGGGCTCCCACCACAACTGAGCCACTGCTGGGACACTGCAGAAGGTTTGGGAACACCCCACACTTGTCCAGGTCTCCTTCCCTACAGTGCCAATGGCAGCACTTCCAGCTGGAGCCTTTGGGGTGACTCAGTCAGGGAATGTGAGCTGTCAGTGCCCCCCTCCAGCCTCCAAGGAACCCCTGTCCTAAGCAGGAAAGAGAGGTCAGATCTGAGGGTTCACAACAGGACCCCCAGCCAGGGGGGCACAAGGAAGGCACCCCCACTCCCATGGCATCCAAACCACAGAAACAGAGAACAAGGACTTGGAATCTGGTAGCAGTAGAGCTGCTACCCCTTGGGAGCATCATCCCTGCACATGGAGGGCTCCAGGGAGGGAATGGCAGCCAGTGCAGATCCAGGGCCAAGAGTCAGAAAGAGGCTCCATCACGTCCCCATCTTCTCCTGCCCACCCTGTCCAGGTGTGCTGGAGAAGGAGACCCATTTCCTTCCCATGAGACACCACGGCAGGGCTGACCCTGCAGAGGGGGTGCTCCAAACCCTGCCTCCAGCAAGCCATGGAGCAACCCAGGACCCCACTGGGCTCCTGTTCTTCCTCCCCAGGAGGGCGACATCCCAAACCAGCCTCCTCCAGCGCAAAGCATCCCTCCCTGGACAGACATTTCCAGTGTGGGTGTTACAGGACACTGGGCTGGGATCACCTCACTAAGGAATAGACACTGCTGTACAATCAGTGCCAAATTAGTCCCTCTCATGTGGCCTACGCAGCTGCCCCAGGGCTGCTCAGGACCAGTGGTATTTAATGTCTTCACCAATGCCCCAGGAAGGAATCCCTCAGCAGGTCTGCAGCTGCCAAGGAACCCTCAAGTTTACAGCTGCTCCTGCCCCAATCTCCTCAGCCAGGAAAGAAGAGTTCCAGGTGAGTGATGCCAATGGCGGCTATTAAACAAGGCTCACAGGGGCTCAAGTGTCTCCAGGCTCTGAAGGAGCTGAATTGCAGAGCCTCCCGCACAGAAAAACCCTCTCAGGAAGACCCAGGGAGCTCTGCAGTCCTCCAGCACCACTCCCTGGAGAGGAAGGGATGGGACGGGCTGTGCAGCCAGGGAGGAACTGCTCCAAAGGCTGTGCTCCCTGCTGAGCTCTGTGAGATCCAGAGGCACCCGGATCCCCTCCTGCAACACCTGGATCAAGGAGATGGGTGCAAAAGTCGGCTGCCAATGCTCCAAATGATGCCCAGGGTCAATCCAGACCCATCTCGCTCTCCCAGGAGCTTGGGCTGTGGACTCCTGTAGCCACAGAGCAGTTATCCTTCCCAAAGGGAAAAGGACCCAAATTCTCCCTGAGGGGCTGCTTGGGGACCAACATCAACACAGCCAGGCCCTGCCAGGGAAGGACTCCACACTGCGGGATGCACCGAAGCTCTCTGGGACAAAAGGCTCCCCAAAGACACGAACACAATTCCCAACCCCACTCCTGCTCCCAGCATCCAAACTCCTCCTGGATGCAGCAGCAGCTCCTTCCAGAGGGGCTCCACCAAGAGCTGAGTCCCACAGTCCTGAGCAGCTCTGTCCTGGGGAGAAGGGACTGGAACACATAACTGAAGAGGGCAAACACATGGACATGGACATTCCCAGCACACGGAGACCTGCAGAGGGTGAGGAGGCACAACCTTGGTCACTGTGCTGGATGGAGAAAAGCCTTTCCTAAGCAGGGCCTAAGAAGGGAAAATCGACAAGGAAAGAAGGTTCAGTGCATTCATGAGAGATTTCAGCATGCAAAAAACAGCCTGGAAAACCCTGCTGATTCATGGGCACACTTGATCTTGCTCTCCAAGTCACCAAAGATCAGATGGAGTCCAAAGAAAAGAATTCAGGGAGGTGGGGAGAGGGTGGGGGAGGAGCATTGGTGCAAATCAGCCAAATACCCCAAGCAACCTCCTGCCCAGGAGGCTCCTGTGTGAGGAGCTACTTCCTGCCCCAGCAGGATCCACCCTTACTACTCAGGGGCTGAGAGGGGATTTTGCTGCAACGCTGCTGGAACCTGTTCCCCAGCTTGTCCATGCCAGGCTGGCACAGCCACTGACCTCAGCAGTGACACCAAACCCAGCCCAAGAACACGGGGAAAAGTCCCAGAGCTGGCAGAAGCACAGCTCAGCACATCACAGCATACCCTGTTCTGCACAGGGGGGAGCCTCAAGCTCAGCTCATCCCTCCCACCCAGCTCAGGAGCATTTTTCTCCTCGGTGCTCACAAACTCCACTAATGCAGCACTGCTGCTCTTTCATGGGATGGGAATTTTGGAGAGTGGCTCCCTAGGACTCCCGAGTACCAGTAGAGGCTATGGAAGTGCCACATCCCAGCAGCACCACTGGGGCCTTGGTGACAGGGAGCCACAGGTCAGGGTCCCTCTAGGACATCCTTTGTCTAGAACAAATAGTTCCTGGAAGGAGGAGCAGCAGCCCCTCAGACTCACAGAATCTTAAAAAGATTTTAAAGACCAATCAGTTCTACCCCCCCGCCACGAAGAAATATCTTCCACTAGAACAGGTGAAAAAACGTTGCAAACCCAAAAGGTGATCGGGGGCGCTGAGGTACAACATCACTGGGATGAGACTCCCATATTAGGAGCATCCACCCATAGTCTCCTGTTATTTTACCAGTTACGTCATCCCGATTCTGCCATCCCTTGTTCATTCCCCAGTCCCTGAAAGTTCTATGTTCCCTACTCTTCTGTTGGTTCCCTTGCTTTAACACTCCCCTGAACCCTGATTGGTTGTCACTTGCAGCCCCACCACATCCCCGCACGGTGTGCACACCACTCTGGACTTAAAAACCTCAGACCTTCCTTTGGTTCTCCGGCTTTTGTCACTGACCATCCTCCAGTGAGGATAATAAACTCCTGGGAACATTATACAAAACCTCCTCCCGCATCTTCTTTCACCAACATACAACTGGCGATCTCGGCACGCGTGCGATACAGGCTGTGGGGCAATCCCTTCCACAGAGCGTGCTCTCAGGAAGGTGGTGGAATCAGCTGTTCCCTGCCACGCCACCACAGCTGGAGCCTGAACCCAGGACTCCTTTCACAGTGCCCTGAAAGCGTCCCCAAAGGATTTTATCTATGGGAATAAGCCGCCTCAGAGTCCTAGCTCCCTAGTGGAAGGAATATCCCTGATTCTCTGGTGTGGTTCCTGAAGGGCTGGCCAGCAAACCTTGTTTGTGGATTTTTTAAAGAGGACAGGCAGCAGTTGGTGAGCCCTTCGCAAGACCTTTCTTTTGCACCTGACAGATTTTTGCAGTGAGGTGAGTTGTTAACGGCACGGGGGCAGCATGCCACCATGGGTCTTGTTTCAGTTCTTTAGCCCTTTTTTTGTGGGGGGAAAAAGAACAACAAAATGGGAACTACACTCTCTGTTTCAGAGTGAGAGTTATATCTCCAAGTTGAGGAGACTGTTGTTTTGGGAGATGTTAAGTTCATTTTCTGTTCAAACATTTCCCAGATATTACCCGGGAGGTGGCTTTTTCTGTTCAGTTCCGGGGTAAATTGGGGAAACATTTGTATGTAGAGCAAGTTAAGAGGAATGTTAAAGTTGGGAAGTTTTATCCTCTTTTTTATTCTATTTTTAAGTTAATTAAGAGGAAAGGGGATGATGCGGCTCACCGGAGCTCAGCTAGCTCAGTGGTTCTCTGGCGCCTGGGAACGGCCCAGGCACACAGGGATGCCTATGGCAGAACCTGTGGAGCAGCGCGCTCTGCTGTGAGAAGTCTCTGGCCGCGGCAAGGGTTGAGTAGAGGAGAGGAAGAGACCTTTTGTCAAGAGGTTCCAGTGCAAGTTTTATCAAGGCTGAAGGAGTCAGGAGCAAAAGGCACCCAACACTGTCGTGCAGGGGTTTTTACACAGCAACAGGGAGAGGGTGGATACAAGCCTTGGCCAATGGGGAATCCGCAGGGGATGTGTGAGGGGGATCAGGCCGCTTGCCTGTGGCCAACTGCAGAGAGTAGGAGGAGGGAACAGGTGACGTGCCCCAATAGGGCATTGAGGTTTGGATGACACCCCAACATGCCCAGGGGGTTGGACACCTGGAGGATTGGTCTGGGGTTGGAGTAACAAAGAAGGTTCAGGAAAAAGGGGCAGGGTAACAGTGACAGACAGGGAAGGGAGTAGAACAAAAGGTGACGAAATACAAAATAGGGAAATAACCAGTGTTGGCACTCTGGGGATTGACAGGGAACATTCTATAACAAAGGGAGGCGACAACTTAGGGATGAGCCAATATGGAAAAACATAGAGGTACATGGGCTAAACCATTAAGAATGTATTAATCAAATCATAAGGTACAAAACTAGGAACAAAATACAAACCGCAACAAGGGAAAACTTTGGGACCCAGTTCTTCCAAGTTGTCACCTTCCTCCCACCCCCCCCACCCCCCTCTCCCAATTCCAACTCCCTCTCTCCTT
>VYXF01000460.1:173270-194580 GCA_013397295.1 Polioptila caerulea
GGTCACAGGGCAGCAGGGCAGCGGCTCCCGGCAAGCCAGGGAGAGGCGAGGTTCCAAATTTCCAGGGCACACACAAAGAGATGGTGGTAGGTGGTAGGTCACTCTGAGCTGAGCTCCAGGTGAGAGCCAGTGAAATCTTTACACAGTCAAAAACCGACAGACTTGGCTGTTCCATTCAAGAGCAAAACTTCCCCAGAGAGAAGTGTAGTCCGGGTGCCATCCTCTACCCCAACTTCAGCCACTTCTTTTGTCTTCCTTAAGTACCCATAAGTACCCAGTAATTAATTCCTTAGCAACTTATGGGAAAAAATTCTATAAGAAAGGAGCGCAACTCCCAACAAGATCCCTCCACCATCCTGGGATTTCTAGTTGGGGCCACTGTAGAGCGTGCCACCAACCCCACTACTCGTCTGGAAGACCAATGAGCTGGTGTGGGTGGACCAGTGGCCCCTTCCAGAGCAAAACTTAAAGGCGCTCGAACTCCTCACTGAAGAGCAGTTGTTTAAGGGCCACATTACACCTTCCACCAGCCCTTGGAATACCCCTGTCTTTGTCATTAAAAAGTCAGGCAAAGAAAAGTGGTGACTGCTACGGGATCTATGTAAAATCAATGAGGTCCTGGAGGATATGGATCCCTTACAACCTGGTCTGCCCTCTCCCTCCATGCTCCTCAGAGACTGGCAGCTCACAGTCACAGACCTTAAAGACTACTTTTTTCACATCCCACTCCACCCTAGAGATGCTCCCAAATTTGCCTTTTCCATGCCATCATTAAACAGGTAGGCCCCATGGAAAATGGCGAGTCCTCCCTCAGGGCATGAAAAANGCCCAACTCCCAACAAGATCCCTCCACCATCCTGGGATTTCTAGTTGGGGCCACTGTAGAGCGTGCCACCAACCCCACTACTCGTCTGGAAGACCAATGAGCTGGTGTGGGTGGACCAGTGGCCCCTTCCAGAGCAAAACTTAAAGGCGCTCGAACTCCTCACTGAAGAGCAGTTGTTTAAGGGCCACATTACACCTTCCACCAGCCCTTGGAATACCCCTGTCTTTGTCATTAAAAAGTCAGGCAAAGAAAAGTGGTGACTGCTACGGGATCTATGTAAAATCAATGAGGTCCTGGAGGATATGGATCCCTTACAACCTGGTCTGCCCTCTCCCTCCATGCTCCTCAGAGACTGTCAGCTCACAGTCACAGACCTTAAAGACTACTTTTTTCACATCCCACTCCACCCTAGAGATGCTCCCAAATTTGCCTTTTCCATGCCATCATTAAACAGGTAGGCCCCATGGAAAATGGCGAGTCCTCCCTCAGGGCATGAAAAACTCACCTGCCCTGTGTCAAATGCTTGTTGCCTGGATTTTATCACCTATAAAGACAGAAATTTCTAAATAAAATTATCCTCCATTATATGGATGTTACATTGATTTGCACCGAGACTGACACTCATTTAAGGACTGTACTGGACATTACTATGAAAGCCATAAAAGATGCAGGGTTCGAGATCGCCCAGGATAAGATCCAGCACACTTGCCCTCAGACTCTGGATTGGTGAGCAGACCATTATACCCCAACAACTTACCATCAACGATGAACCCAAGACCCTACAAGACCTACACCAGCTCTGTGGAAGTATCAATTGAGTTTGTTCACTGCTGGGGATTACCACCGAGGACCTCGCCCCATTCTTCAGTCTCCTGTGGGGCAATGATGGTTTGGACTTAACCTGTGTCATCACCCCAGAAGCCTGAGAGACCACCCAAAAAATATCAAATGCACTGTCCATGTGGCAAGCATATTGAGTCAATCTGGCCCTGGCCTTTCACTTTGCTGTTTTGGTAAGTCACCCCAATTTCATGGGCTAATTTTTCAATGAAACTCTAGCAGACCAACTTCTTATTATAGAGTGGGTGTTCCTTTCACATCAACAACCAAAAACCATCATAACACCATAGGAGCTGATGGCTTAGCTCATAAAAGCTAGAGCTCACCTCCGAACCCTTGCAGAGTGTGAGCTTACATGCATATATTTTCCAATCACTTTGTCAAGTCTGGAAGCTTTGCTCCAGACAAATGAACACCTCCAGTTTGGTTTGGACAGCTATCCAGGCCAAATTTCAGTGCACTACCCAATACATAAACTGTTCAATTTGGCTTTTCAGTTGGTGCCAAATTCCTTAAACAGTCAAGCTCCTCTAAAAGTTTTAACTGTTTTCACCAGTGGCTCAGGGAGATCCCACAAGTCAGTCATGACTTGGAAGAATCTGGACACTCAAAAGTGGGAGTCTGATGTTCAGATTGTCAAGGGATCTCCACAGATCACAGAACTCACAGCTGTTGTTAGAGCTTTAGAGAAGTTCAGGCTACAACCATTCAATCTGGTCACAGATTCGGTGCATGTTGCTGAAATAGCTCAAAGAGCTGAACAGTCTTTATTAAAGGAGGTCTCCAATCCAAAATTATATGACTTGCTTTTGAAGCTAACCTATCTTCTCTCCCACCAGAAGCAACCATATCATATTATGCAAGTGAGGTTGCACACCAATCTGCCAGGACCCATCACCAAAGGCAATCAGAGAGCTGATCTTTTCGCCATGGCTGTTATTACCACCAACGTTATACCTAATACTTCCAGTCAGGCCAAATTCAGCCATCAGTTTTACCACCAAAATGCACTGGCTCTTGTGAGAATGTTTAAAATTACCAGAAACCAGGCCAGAGCCATTGTAGCCTCCTGCCCTACCTGCCAGACATTTGCACTGCCATCCATGGGGGCTGGGGTTAATTCCCAAGGCTTGGAAAGTCTGCAGCTCTGGCAGACAGATGTCACCCATTATGCCCCTTTTGGTAGGTCAAAATACATCCACGTGTCTATTGACACATTTTCAGAGGCAATTTTCACCTCTGCACATGTGGGCAAAAAAGCTGAAGATGTCATAAAACACTATTATTTGGCCTTCTCCACCCTGGGAATTCCACAGGCCATTCAAACAGATAACGGCCTTGCTTACACATCCAAGCAATTCAAAAATTTTCTAGAACAAGGAGGCACCAAACACAACACAGGCACCCTCCATAACCCTACAGAACAAACTACAATAGAAAGAACACATCACAATTTAAAACGGGCCCTTGACCAGCAGCGAGGCAGGGCTGAGACCTTATCCACAGTCAAAGGACTGTGTAAGGCTCTATACGTCCTCATCTTTCTTAATAACCTTTGGAGAACCTAGTCCTCCCATTGTCTGGCACTTCACAAGTAAAACCACCACTCATTTCATAGAGAAGCTACCAGTACTGGTCAAGGATCCTGAAACAAAACAAATCTTAGGCCCATTCGCATTAATAACTTGGGGGAGAGGGTATGCCTGTGTTTTAATGAGTACAGACCCCAGGTGGATCCCAGGAAAAAATGTTAAACCCTACCAAAACCCAGCGACTGAAACTGCACTAAACCCGGACACCTCTGAGGAAGAGCAACAGACAATGGCAGCCTGGTGGAGATGACGAAAAAAGGAAAAGCTACCCAGCATTGTTCCCCGCTGCCTCCTCATTAACAGATATTTTAATCTTTAACCGATCAAGACTTATTATATTCTTCACTAACAGTCCTACCCTTGTTCCTAACACCAGTTCTCTAATTCCTGCACTCCACCCCATTCCCACAATTTTTTGTTTAAATAATAAAAATGGGATGTGATGAGAGAGGAAGGGAAGAGGGAATTTTGAGACATATTCTTAGTCACTTACATGATTTGTTTTTACATTCAGAAAATTTATTTTCATTATTCCTAAGTTTGCAGCCCCAACACTCTGGAAAAGATAATGTATCCCAAGATGTGGCCCAGACTGTGGATGTATCCGATAATCCTCACAGCGACAACTGCATGGATACTCCAGCAACCAAAAAAAAAATGTGGGTCGCACTGGCAAAGTCCCACCAACAAGACAGCCTGTGCATGTCCATGGGCAGTGTGGAGGATCCTCTATTCACATGCCTGGTTGGGCTGCCTCTCAAGGTGGACGAGGGCCCACTCACAGGTAAGGAACCTGACTCAGTAGACTTCTGGGACAAGTGGACGAGCATCTTGCCCAATGCGCCAGAGGAACCCCAAGAACTGGACCTGTTGGGGTCCTCCACAGCAGCCCAGTGCATCAATTTCAATTATAAAAGATTGATAGGACCATCATATGATTATCTAAAAAGAGTAACACCCACCAAAAGGGCATACCTGGAGAGCTGGTGCAATTACACTGCAAAAACTCTTATCTTGGTCCTCGATCCATCCCAAAGTGCTCGCCAGAGGAGTGTTCTTTAGCTGTGGGGATCAAGCATGGAACAGTGTCCCATCTTGACTTAGGGGTGGACCCTGCTCCCTTGGCCAGCTAACTACCCTCACCCCAAATATAACTTGTTGAAAATTGGAGAAGCAAAGTGTCCTGGTTTGACTTGATTGGACAATTTTGTAATACTGACATATGAGTAAACCAATGAGAAGGGCTGATATGCCTTTGTGAATATACATTTTTAGGTGAAATTCTGGAAATCTGTCTCTTTTGGGTTTCCGGTAGGGCGAGACGTAAGAGGCCCAGCCCGGCTTCTTCCCATGGCCGGCCCAGGCTGAGTTTCTTGCCCCCCCTCGCCCTGCCCCAGTACTCCTGGCCAAACAAAACAGGGACGAGAGGGTGAGAGCGAGCCAAGGCCGGTGCCAGCAGCTGCTGCCATGAGCCCCGCCGAGCCCTGGGAGCAGCCACGGCCCCACAGCTCGGCGGGAGGGGCTGGGCCGGCTCCAGCTCCCGGGCACGGAGAAGGGAACTGATCAGATCCGAGCTGCCTTCTTGGCCACAGCCCGTGCAGAGAGTGACCCACAGCTGGAACTGAAACTGCAGCTGAGCTCTGGACATCCTGGCACAGCTCCAGCACAGCTGCAATTCCTCACCTGACTGCTCTGGCCTGGCTGNTGGGAGAATTTTCCATAACAAATGAAAGGTGCTTCCCTCCCTAAGTGAACTGAAGGAAGACTATTTTAGAGGTGGAAAACTGACAGATTTCTGGGTGTTGTTTTCTGTACATTGTCAGTCGGAAAGAAAGAAGGGGTGGGAGGGAGGAGGAGTGTTCTGAAGGTTTCATTCTGATTCTTGGGTTATTTCCCCTTTTTAGTGTTAGTTAATAAAGTTTATTACTTTTAAGCTTAAGCCTGCTTTGCTCTTGATTGGGGAATTCCAAATTGGTGAACCTAAACCCCGACATTAATTGGTGCATTGGCCAGGAAACAAACTAAACCTGCAACATAAAGAAAAACTCAAACACCAAAAGAGAGAATACACAGAATTTGATGATGAATGTGACCTCAAAGTATATAATTGGGCAAAATTGAAAAGGGTCGCGGAGAGATCTCTGTCTTTTTACTGTAGGCAGCTGCAGCTAAGGCCCTTGGTGAGACTTCTCACCTGGGTTGTTGGCTTAGCAAGCAGGCCAGCACAATGTCCACCGCCTTAAGTAATCTGCTCAAAGATGAGGAAACCGCTAGGCATGTCATCCTTCAGAATAGGGCTCCCATTGACCTCCTACTCACCCACAGACATGGATGTGAAGACTTTGAAGGAGTCGCTGTTTCAATCTACATCGCACAGCCAGTCCGTTCAAGCGAACATTAAGAAGATCGGGGATCAAATAAAAGAACTTGAGACAGAGAAGAAAACAATGGACTGGATGGACAGTTTATTTGAACATTGGGGTTAATCAGGGTGGATGTCTTCATTTCTACAAGGAGTTGTGTGGGTTCTAGTTATAGTCTTTATTGTTGCAATTATGTTTTCATGTTTTATTATCAGGAAGACTGTGGGAGATGTCTTTTTAGTAAACAAAAAAGGGGAGATGTTGCATCCCATGAGGTGATCAGGGATGCTGAGGTACAGTTTCACTGGGATGAGATACTGAGGGTGCTCCGGCCGCTCCAGCGGCAGCGTGGAGTCTATGGGAGCTCAGAGTGCTCCTGGGGATGGGAGAGGCTGCAGTAGCCCCAGGAGAATGCCTTGACAAGTGGCACCAGACCCATGGGCACTTGGTGCCAGTGGGGAAATGGTGAGGGCGGTACCCATGCCCATGGGATCACTGATGCCCCATGCTCAGCCCCAGCCATGCTTGGGCATTTCTGGCTGTGCTGGGCATTCCCAGCCTGGGATGCTCCAGTCCTGGGTGACGCTGCATCTGCTCCCCCTGCGGTCATGGAGCTCCTCTCGCTGATGCCCCAAGCCCAAACCGCCACCTTTGTCCACTTCTCCTTCTCTTTACTATTATTTTTCCACTGTCTCATCCCTCCCTGGCAGTGCTCAGCTCCTCTGAGCCCATCTCATCCCAAGCTGCCGCTGCTCCCTCAGAGACCGGCCGGTGCCCATGCCTTTCCTGGGGCCAGAGCAGCGCTTGTTTTCTGAGCAGCCTTGGCAGAGCCAAGGGATGCTCCGGAGGCACAGACCCAGCACTTGGGGCCCGCCGCTGCCCACGTCTGCAAGAGAGGAGCCGAAGCAGCCACCCAGCCTGCTCCTGGACGCCACCAGCTCGGCTCTGGGTGCAGTGGTGCTGCTGTTGGCTGGGTCGGGGAGGGCCCTGAGCACCAATCAATCACTGGCAACATTGGTGTGATGGACGTGCAGGGGCAGGTCCTGTTGCCCCAGCGGGGCGAGAGAGGCCATTGTGGGCAGTGGAGGGGGGCACTGGGGGAAACCCTGCTCCAGGTGAGCCCATTGCCCTGCACGTGGGAGCGCAGGCCCATGGCAAGCAGCAGCTGCGTGCTTGGTCCTCGCAGCTCCAGAGCTGTGGCCTGGCCTGGAGGGAAGGAGTCCCATCCCAGTGCACCCCCCTGCCAGCGGCCAGGACACCGTCCGTAGACCAGAGTGCTCCCAGCCCCATCCAACCCGGCAACAGGGAATCACAAACATTGGCCCTTCCACCCTGGAGGTGATTCCCAGAAGTGGATCCCTCTTTGGCTGGGATCAAAGCTCACAGGGTAAAGCAGTAGCAGAGAATTTGCTGGATTTGGTGCAGACATCTCAGCAGGACTTGCAGGAATCTCCTCCTCCTGCTATGCCTGGGCTTCTCGAGGTCCCTCAGCTCCAATTCCAATTTTTATCAATCTTGGCTCTTGTGCTTATCAGTCAAGAAGCAAATCTTTCCTGCAAGTGAGATTCCCCTGCCTCCATCCCTGCAGGAGGAGGAGCTGCTGGAGCAATTCCATGAGGGGTGACCATGTGCAGCAATCAGATGTAAAACTGCAGCAGACAGGGATTCAGAAACTGACTGGGATTCATTCTCCAGAATAAACAGGGACTCGGGGTAGATTTCACTGAATTGTGGTTTAATTTCATTATCTACTGCTGCTACATCTGTACAGCATTGTACAAAGTGTAATTACAAGGAACATTCCAGCCCTACAGCTGTGTTTGGCTCTGCTCTCTCCTGTCACAAAGTACCCTTAGTGCTCTGGCTGTGACATCCTCCTACAGCCACCAGAACATTTTATTGTCACGGCCAGTGATGGGAACCCCTGGCCATGGCAGGAGGTTCCTGGGGGTCCCTTGTATTTCTGGTCAGACAGGAAGGATTTTTCACCTCATTTTGTACAAGGCAAAAGGCTCCCAGCAGTGTCATGACCAGGGGCAGTTGGGATGCACAGGTGATGGTGGGGGTGGTTCAGGACTGGCACAGCCTTTGTACAGCACATGCTGTACAAAGTTTTGGGGTTTTGGGGGTTGCTCTGCTCACACACTTGTTGTAGACTTCCAGTCCTTCTCACCATTGCATTTGCACTAGGAGTTTCACCTACCCCATGCCAGGCTGGTCTGAGATTTCATCTCGTGCCCAGACAGAATGAGCAGGCAGAGGCTCTTTTTAACTTAGGGCTTAGGGAAGATAACCTACTTAGCTGCTACTGGTAGTAGAATACATGCAGAACTGCTTCTGCCAGATTTGGGAAAGCTGCAGAGAATCATACAGAATTCAAAGTAGTTTTTTTGGCTTGAAAAAGCATATGTGAAAGGACCAGAAATCCCTGATGTCCAGAAATGTCCTTGTTGCGGGTGAGTGGTGTGGCAGGATAGCTTCTCCCGTGTTCTCCACTGAAAGTTTCATTTTGGCCAATTATTTTTTCTTTGATCTTCTGTGCTCCTGAAGCTTCTAAGCTGTGTTTTAAGGGTCTCACAGAAAGCCTTATCATTAAAAAACAAAACAAAACAACCCCCCAGTTAAAGCTTTTTTCTCCCAGTATTGATGACAATGCAGCATCATGTTCCAAGTGCAGTTACTGGATCTGAAAAATAACAGCCTCGGACTGTGAAGAACATCTGACAATAAATGGACAGCCTTCATATGGACGAGTCCTCACCACAACCTTCTCAACCTTGAAGCCATGCAGGGATGTTCTCAGCAGGGCCACACTACAGGGAGGGGTCTGAAAGTGAGAGTAAGAGAGAAGCAGCTCAGGGTTGTTGTGAGGGAGATCAGAAATAGTCTGAAAAGCACCCTGGGAAGGGGAGTTGAAATGTTACAGGGTCTAAAAGTCTGCAAGAGGGTGAGAGGGGTTTAACTGATCTGTTTTGCCACTCCTGTAATCCCATTGAGGTATTTTGCATTTAAAGAAAAATATTTGACTCCAAATAAAGGATATTTCACTGGGTACAGTCACCAACAATATTAATCCACACGTATATCCAAGAGTCTATCCCTAGCCAACCCCACTGCCCTTCCATCCACATCAGGATCCCAGTGCCTCTCACCGTGTCCCTCTCTTTCTTCCCTTTGTCTCGGCTTTGGCCAAACATCAGCTGTTCTCTCAATGCCCCCCTCACCTGGCACATTTGCCAGGATCTTCATTCTGTGTCTCTACACCAGAGAGAAATCTAACCTTGATATTGTCCTACCTAATGAAGATGGGATTGTTCTTTCTAAAAAATTTGCTCAAGCTCAGCCAAAACCTTTGGCTTATGTAGAAATAAAGTGGTTTTTTTCCCATCACCTTTTTTATTTCTGGTTCTGTTTGGTACTTGATCACGAGTATCATGATTAGGAATTCAGTAAAACAGCCCAAATGTACCATTGCTTTGTCAGCAGGTGGAGGTGGCTGGGGACTATTTTTGGGGCCCTGAGCAGCAGTGACACCCCTGGATCCACCAGGGCAGCAGCACTGCAGAGTTACCTTTGATGGCAAGGAAGCCTTTGCTGAAGGCACGACCCACTTCATTGCTGGCTTCCACCGTGTACTCCCCCTCATCCTGCTTGGTGACCCCCAGCACCACCAGGGAGCACACTCCGAAGTCGTTTGTGCAGAAGTAGTTGGGATCTCTGGAGAGGTCTCTGCTGTCCTTGTACCATGTGATTTTGGGTGGGGGGTGGCCTCCAACGGCGCAGCTCATGTGGCATTCGCTGCCCGTCACCACCACGTGGGACTTAAGAGGCACCAGGAACCTGGGGGGCTGGTTCTGGTTAACTCCCCTGTATTTCTGTTCTTTCACTCGAAATTCAGCTGTGAAAAATAAACAGCACCAAACACACACTCAGATACCACTCCCAGCACTGCAGGGTTTGCAGGGATTTGTTTGTGCAGTGTCTGGGATTCTGCAAATCACCAGAGATCCCATGAACCTATGGATTGTAACCTCTGCTGCTTCTCAGAATTACTCAACATTTAACTCTGAAGTCAGAAACTTTGGTTTCTCTTAAAGCCTTAGATTTTGCTGGGAATTCGTTTTGGGGCAAATTGCATGTTACAATGGCTGGGAATGAAGGGTCTGTCTGCACAATGTCCCTGAAGAAAGGGCAAACCTTCCCTGCTCAGCTGGAACTCCTCAGAGCATCTCTGTGCATTCCTATTCTGAGCAACTGAATAGTCCAAGGAGGAGAGACTCATTTGAGGGTGGGGTGCTAGAAGTAATGAAAGAAACAAGACACAATGTGGAGAAATACTTGAAAATGTTTTACCCTTTTTTTTCCAGATCCTCCAGGGCTGCACAGTCTCTGATGGATCACTGGCTCCCAGGTCATTTTTTGCCACAACCCTGAAGTAATAATCCCTGCCTGGGACCACTCTGGTGAAGGTGAACTTGTTGTTGTAGATCAGGTCCCCTAGCACATGCCACAGACCCTTCTGGGATTCCCGTTTCAGGACAGTGTAATACAGGTTCTTCTCCCACTGCTCGGATGCTGAGGGGTCCCAGGTCACTGTCACTGTGTTGGGCACATTCTCCTCCAGCCAGATGGCTCCAGGGGGCTGAGGGATATCTGCCAGAGGAGGGCACACAATGTCACAGCTGTAGGGACAGTGGCACAGAACCCTAAAAACCTGGAGTCTGTTGCATCTCTGTGGCTCAGTGACAATCCTGGTCACAGGAGGGGACAAAATTCCATTCCTTCTCCAGGCTGAGCTGCTGCTGCAGAACATCTGCACTAGCTGAGCAGCAAGAATAGAGTGGTACAGCTGAGCTGCTTCCCCTCCTGGGGTCACAGCTGGGAGAGCTGTATTCAGTGGCCCACAGCCTGTGCTGACCTCCTGCATTCACTCTGGAATGACAGTATTAGTCAGTGGATTGCTCTCTCCTGCAAACTAGTGAGATCATAAAGTGCCCAGATAGTCTCATAGAAAACTGTACCCTGGTTCTCCCTGCACCTGCACAGCTAAACTGGATCAGAGCTCACCCTGCCAAACTCAGTTTGTGGCCTTCTGCCTATTCACAGTAAATCATGGAATCCCAGACTGGATCGGGTAGGAAGGGACCTTAAAGCCCATCCAGTCCCACTCCCTGCCACAGGCAGGGACACTTTCCACTATCCTGGGTTGCTCCAAGCCCTGTCTACCTGGCCTTGGACATTGACAGGGATGGGGCAGCCACAACTGCTCTGGGCAACTTGGGCCACCCTCACAGGGGTTCCTTCCCAATATCTCATCTAACGCTGCCCTCTGGAAGTGGAAAGCCATTTCCCCTTGTCCTGTCCCAAGCTCTTGTCCCAAATCTCTCTCCAACTCTCTCGGAGCCCCTTTATGCACTGGAAGGGTTCTAAGGTTCTCCCTAGAGCCTTCTTTAGGTGAACACCCTCAGCCAACCTGGAGTAGAGGGGCTCCAGCTCTTGGAGCATCTCTGTGGCCTCCTCTGGAATTGCTCCAGCAGGTCAACATTCTTCTGTTTCTGGGGGCCCCCAGGACTGGAGGCAGCTGTGCAGGTGAGGTGTCACCTGAGGGGGCAGAATCCTCCTCTCCCCTGCTGCCCACACTGGGGGACCAGCCTGTCCAGCTCTTACCCACCAGCACCCCCAAGTCCCTCTCCCAGGGTTGCTCTCAGTTCCTTCATGCCCCAGCCTGGATTGACTGGGAGCTGCTGGTAGATTTGTACGGATGGCAGTGAGTTACCTGTAATCTGAACCTGGAAGCTGAAGGTTTCCTTTTTCCCCAGTCCATGGCCAAGCTCCACAGTGTAGGTGCCACTGTCACCGAACTCGGCTGCCCTGAGCAGCAGCTGGGTGCTTCCATCCTCGGTGCTCACGGCAGCCCGGCTGGAAAGGGGGAGCCCATCCTTCAACCAGGTCACCACTGGCTCAGGAGAACCCTGGAAACAATGAGTCATAGCCACTTGTTCCACCTCCAGACTGTGTTTTATATCTTTAATTTCGTTATCTTACCCCAAATATGCACCTCCATGATACAGTAATGTTTATAAATATTGATCCACGATGGATCTCAAAGCCCTGCTCTGCTCTACAGTTTCCTTACAACTTTTTTCCTTTTTGTCCCTTAAGGATGTTATTGCAGCAAAGTGTTCAGAACTGTGTCAAACAAGCTATGCCAGATCAAGGACAGATAACTTCAGGTGTTAATATTTTCTGCTTTCAAAAAAAGATCTGTTGGTTTTGGAAAAAAACCCAAACCATTCTCTAAGTCTTTATTTCCATTGTGCCATCTTTGGTCTCTTCTCCCAGAGATTAGGAGAAAGGCCAGCAAATACACACACTTCATCATCCTCCTCTGGTATCCCAGACTTCACAATATCATGGAATCATTAAGGCTGGAAAAGACCTCCAAGACCATTGAGTCCAACCCGTGCCTCATCCCCACCTTAAAAGCACTGAGTGCCATATAAAGGCATTCCATGGACACCTCCATGGATGGGGACTCTGAAGCTCCCTGAGCAGCCCCTTCCCCTGACCACACTTTCCATGAGGAAAAGCCTGTGTTGTTCCAAGCTTACACCAAAGCCCTGAGATTTCCGTCAGTGCCTGCCAAGTTCTCAAGTCACAGAGCTCAAGTGCTGCTGCTTGGTGAGACAAGCACAGTGAAGGTGTTGCTGGAAATGGTGCCCCAAGGCCTTTTAAGGGAGTCACAGGGAAATCACTGATTTGGGAAGTCTGACAGAGCAGTACCAGATGATGATAACATTGATAAGGCTAGGTGGACAGCACTGAGCCTTGTTTGCAGAGGTTAAGGAATGACCACAATGTCATAAACCACCAATGCCAAGACTGACAGCTCAATTCTGGCTTGTGTTTTCCTCACCCTGAAAGTCTACACAGCACAGGCAGGCCAAATTATTTGCCCAGTAACTTGTAGACAAAATTCCATGGCATAAAAACAGTGGCTCAGTTTTCCCATCTGCTATTGAATGCATCATAAAACCAGGCAGGGAATTCCTCCAAAGCCCTGAATACCCACCTCAAAGGGAATCTTCACCCGGATGGGATTCCCTGCTTTTATAACCAGGAAGCTTTTCACTGTATCATCTATCAGTAACCTGGGAGAGACTGGAAAAGACAAAGATTACTCCCAAAAAGTGGATGTTGGTGCAGTCACTGGTGATAATCATGGTGTTCCACCTTGTGGTGCCTCTCCCAGCTGGGTGAGGCTGGTGAGGAATTCACAGCGGGAAAAATCTCCCTGATTCAGTCCCAGACTTTACATCTTTCAAATTTCATTACTATTTATTCATCATTATGACTAAACAAGGGAAAATTATGTAAAAATACATTCGCCATAATCTCTGTATTCATGTGATGCCTCAGTCACAGAGAAATTGGCTCTTTGCCACGCTTTATCCAATCACAGGGATCATCTTTTGTGTTTAAATGATGTCTGGAAAAAGGAAATTCTAATGGACTCTTATAAAATACACATGCAATATAGAGCACAGAACATCCACAGGAAAGCTGCCAGAGTTTATCTAAAATAGTATTTTTTAGCATTTAAAATATTTTCTTTTCTCCTTTTATCAATATACTACAACATTTAGTATTTCTCTAAGAATACCAAATACAGTGGTCCTAAATTGTATTTAGTATTTGCAGTATAGAACAGAATAGCTGCTTTAGATGGATTTATTTCATTTTTAAATTTTTTTTTTGTATTGATAAATGGGGCCTCCAGGAATATGCCAAAGTAGACATTTTCACTTAGGATCCAAGTTAAGGAAGAGGAAATTCTCACAGAATTATCTCTTACATCTGGAATTCTGCAATGTTCCCAAAGAGCAGGAGAAAACAAGAGTTGCGGATTGTAAATAAAGATGGAAAAGTGAAAATGGTTAAAACTTTCAAACTAAACAATTAAAAAGCAAAATAGATTATCCAAAACCAGCATTAAAATTGGGATTTAAGAGAACAAAATAAAAGGTTTAATTTCAGAAGATTGTCTAAAAACTGATTGTCTATTTTTCCCTTGGAAGAGCGCAAGCAGGGGCAAGGCACGTACAAGTTCCATTCTGGTAACTGTGGTGTGGCCCTGCACACAGGGCAAGATGTAAGTCCAAGGAGAAAATGGAGTTCTGAGAGTTGTTTTGTCAAAAGTAGTCTCTAAATGAGCCGAGCACTATGCACTGCACATCTTGGTTAATACTGAGACTGTCCTGCTGAGGTGAGCAGGTAACCCTGAGGTGAGGCGGAGCGGTGCTGCCCCTGTATTTGGCCGGGCCTGGGAGCAGGTTATCCCAGCATCCCACAGCCCTGGCTGCTCCTGCTCCCTGAGAGTGCCCCATTCCCAGGGACAGAGCCCCAGAGCCCCTGACTCACCCACAGGAGCAGCAGCTCCAGCACAAGCCTCGAGCTCCGAGGCCTCCCCAGGGCCGCTGTTGCCGAGAGCCCTCACGCGCAGGAACAGCTTCTCCTTGGCCTGGAGGCCCTGGACCTTGCACGAGGTACTCTCTGCAGGGAGGGTGAAGCACTTGGTCCAGCTGAGGCTGTTACAGGGCCTCATCTCCACCTCGTAGCCTTTCACATCATTCCCATCTTGTACTTCAGGTTTATTCCATGTCAAGGTGACACTGGTGCTGTCACTGCTGCTCACTTTAAGGTCTTGCACTTGGCCTGGAGATTCTGGAAGGAGAAATTTTATTTAAACTATTTCTCTAGAATTTCTCTTCCTTCTTTTCAGTCACTGCCTGAGATTCCCCAAAATTCTTGCAGTGCACTGGATTTCCACCCTGCTGTCTTGCCCCACCTTGTCCCAGTTCTTCAGAGCTGGATCTGGGTCCTTGCTCCTACCAGCCCTGCAGTAAATCCACAACATTCCAAAATGGAATTTCATGGAATTCCATAAATTCCAAGCACTCTGCAGCCCATCCTGAGTGTTCCTCCACACTGCACATTACCCCACACTGGGATCTGCCAAATCTTCACTTGGACATCCTACAGGAAATCCTTCCATTCCTTCCTCCAGCTGATTCTCAGCCATGAAACATTCCCCAATTACTGATCCTTTTCTCCACACACTTTTATAGAGGATTTAAGAACATCTCTCCAGGAATACCCCAAAAGCAGAGCACAGGCCAGGGCACTTACTGGTGGGGTCCCAGGCAAAGGTGGGCTCTGAGGGGCCACTGGGCTGTCCTGTGCCAGCAGCATTGACGGCTGCCACGCGGAATTCGTACTGCACACCCTTCTTGAGGCTGGTCACCTTCAGCTTCTTGTCTGCGGAGAGGAGAGGAGTGTGTTGCCTCAGGGGAGCTGTTCCCCATCAGGAAAGGTGACACAACAAAGCTGTGCCTTACTCCAGGCAGAATTATGGACTGAAATATTCTCAGGAGCCAGAAAAGCTGTCACTGATTCCCCTGCCATTCCCATGCCAAGTGCATGTGATCTTCTGGGTTGTATTCATTGTATTCCTTTCAAACTCAAACAGCCCTTGAATCCCAGAATCATTTAGTTGGAAAAGACCTCTGAGGTCACCCATAACCACCTTGATGTGAAAGGTATAAGACCCTAAGCAGCTCCTGAACCCAGCTGACATTTTTGCCTTTTCAAATCCACCAGGCTGTTCCAGGAGTCAGAATACCCACCTTTGACAGGCACGTTGGTGACTGGCAGCCAGGTCAGAGTGCCCCTCTTGCGTTTCTGCACCATGTATCCCATAATTTGGGATGTGCCCGTTTTACCAGGAGCTTTCCAGGATATGGTGATGCTGTCCCTGCTGGCACTAATGATCTCGGGGGGATCTGGGGCACCAGGGGAAGCTGAAAAGAGATGAGGGCTTCATTATTAGCAGGTATGTTTTTACTGTTTTTAAGATAAAATGGTGTTGTCTGTAATTTCTTCTTCCAGATACCCGTATGCATTCTGATGGATATGCTTTGAAAACCTGGCTGAGACCTGAAGCTGTGGATCCTGTTCCCCACACAAACTGTATCCAGCATGGATTCTGTTCCTGAGTTTGGATTTCCCAAAAGACCTGCTGCCATCAGGACTGGCAATTCCTCTGCCAGTGAGGTGTGTCATTCCTACATGATATGAACAGTCAGCATCATTCTTGCTTTCAACAGCAGGAATTGGTAACAAAATGGATTTTCTTTGCCCTCTGCTAAAGTGTTCAAGATACAGAATCATGGGAATGAAAATGGAGAAAGAAGATAACTAGAACTGAACATTGCTCCCTCTAGTACTGCATTTGTGCTCATGGCAAACCTGTTCTAGTATTTAAACTCCTTGAAGGACAAAGACAATATTCAGTTGTTTGGCGATCAGGGGAATGGAGTGGTCATGCTGAGAAGTGCTGCACATACAGAGACACTCCTTTGCCTGTGGAGTTAAGAAAAGGCCTCACATGTTCCCTTTGCAGCCACACTGGGAAAAATTAGTTTGATGTTGATGCATTTTGCATTTCCCCCATGAAACTTCCTTTCCAATCCAGAATGGAGCATGACCAAGGAATAATTACATCTCACTCAATATCAGCAGAGCCTACGGCAAACTGCTGCTCTTGCTGGGCAACCTTCCTGCTTTGTATGAAGACTGAAGTTGAAATCTGTAGCAACATCCACAATGCAGTGGGTTTCCTTTGATGTCAGCTTTGATAACGAATTTCCCAATTTGAATTATGAGAAGTTCTCCTCACCTTTACCAGCAGCCTTCACTTCCCCTGACTCCAGCGCGTTGCTCACTCCCTCGGCATTCACCGCCCTCACCCTGAAGTAGTAGCTCATCTCTTCCTCCACTTTACTTGTGGTGAAGCTGGTGCAGCTCCTGGGGGTTTCTCCCAAAGTCTCCCAGTCATTCCTGCCCACCTGCTGCCTCTCCACAAGGTACCTTTGCACTGGTTTGCCCCCATCGTCCTTTGGGGGCTTCCACCGGATCATGATGTTGTTGGCGGAGTTTTCTACAATTTTGATGGGTCCTGCTGGGGGCTGTGGTTTGTCTGGGAAGATGAACAGAGACACAGTCAGCTCCAGACCCAGACCTGCTTCTGGGTTTGGAGCAGACACTGTCCTTTGCTCATCATCTGTGAGACTATTCCTGATGAAATGCAGACACAGTTGTAGGATGAGGGCTGGGCATATGAATTGCCTCTTCTGAACTTGTATTCTTCTAACTTTTGATGGAGAAGATGGAAAGCTGGGCCCTTACTCTCCCTTGGTCAACTGTTCTCATAAGCATTGCACCAGTTCAGCTTGCAAAACATCATTTCTGGTCTCCCAAAGGAGCCCAGACATTTATGGGAAGGATGAATTGGACCTTGATGCGCTATTTCAGATTTGCATGTTGTGTACAGCCATATGTCCTACAGTGTCAGAACATTCAAAACTCAGCTGCTTAAGCCGTGAAAAACCAAACTAGGTTTGTGTTCCCTTGTACTCAAGGGCAAGAAGCATGTTCAGCAATCTTTCCTTGTACCTTGATTTTGGGACAATATACAGAGTCTTGTTCCTCTTGAAACACCCAGTCACTCCAAATAAGGTTGTCGCCAGTGTCAATAGATTCCCTGCCTAAGATTTACAGTGAAAGCCACAGTGAATGTTACAGGATCTTACCTATCACCACGAGCTTTAGGTTTATCTCCAGGACACCACTGTCGTTCTTGAGCCTGACTTTGTAATCCCCACAGTCCCTCCTGTCGCAGCTGGAGATGGACAGCGTGGTGCAGGTGTCTGTCTTGTCCACACGGATCCTGGTGTCATCCCCCAGCTCCATCCTGTCCTTCAGCCACGCTGCCCTGATGGGCCCCCGACCCTCGAATGGGATCCGCAGCTTCACCCCCTCCCCAGCCTTGGCCACCGTGGGGACATTGGTCAAGTTCTTGAGGAGGACTTTGTCCACTTGGGGAGGATCTAAGCAGGTGATACAAGGTCATTAAAAACCACAATTCAAGGAGGATAAAGCTCACCTTAGAGGGAAGGGATGCCCTCATGGTGCTGCCAGTAATGCTTAGGAAGCTCACAACTTGGATCTGAACCTTTAGTTGTACTTTGCTACAGGATAATGATCACAAAATTTTGTTGTATCACACTGTTCTTTCACTAGAGCAAATTTCTCCTAGGCAACACACTAAACACAAGAATGAACAATCTGACCTGATAAAGTGTTTTGTACACCTCAAAATCTTTGAGTTGCTAACAGAAGGGTCTCGAATTAAATTTGCAAATGCAAAGTGAACCAACTTGTAAAAAAAACATTTCCCATTTATCTTGTAATTCTTTTTAATAAAGTTACCTCAACAACCAATGACATGTCTCTGAGTAAATATATTACATTTAAAGCCCATCTCATGCTGCCTTGGTGGTTTGAGTAGACTCACCTTCAACAAAAATTGAAGCTTCAGTTTTTACATCTCCACCTTCAAACCGGTATTTCCCAGCATGAATATCTTCAGCTTTGTTAATGATCAGTTTGTGGACAAGACCTTTCTTCTCAAAGACGACTCCATCCATGCTTGTTAACTACAAAGTGAAGGACAGAGACCTATCCTTTTTAAAAACAAGGGAAAAATGCAATCCAAACTGAAACTGGGCTACAATTTAAAATGCAATTGAAAAGATTTATGAATGTCATGCATGTTTAATGACAATATTCTGGTATTCTGTTGCCCAGAGAAGCTGTGGCTGCCCCATCCCTGGAAGTGTCCAAGGTCAGGTTGGACGGGGCTTGGGTCTAGTAGAAGATACCTCTGCCCAGGGCATGAGGTGAGGACTGGATGATCCTTAAGGTCCCTTCAAACCCAAACCACCCTGGGATTCTGTGAACCCTTCCAGGGCCCCACTCAGACTGCAGGGGACTGTCAGGGGGAAGGACACCTTGACACTACCCTTAAGAAGCAGAGCCAGAGAGCAGAGCATTGCTACCCAAAGCCAACAGCAAGCTCAAGGAACCCACCTTTAGGCCATCCTTAAACCAGGTTCCTGTCACATTGTCCTTGCTGACAGTGCAGGACAGCTCAGCTGGGTCCCCCTTCAGCACTCGCACAGTTGCCAGCTGCTTGTTGAGGTAACAGCGTGGGACTGAACAGGCACAAAGGAAGGGAAAGAAGTTCAGTCTGTGTTACAGAGTGACACCTAGAGCTGAAAACGCATGTGCACGTGAGGGAAAAGGTTAAAAAAAAAATACGTCCTCTGATCAAGAGAGGCTTTTGTGCCACCTCGCTGTGGGCCAGCTGGGTGCATCCTGAGGGACATGCAGCCATCCCCACATCAACTATATCCCAACATCCACTTCATGGGCAATGGATTCATCACAAATCGCATTATCCAGCTGTGGGTATGCTAGTTTATGTCTATGCTAATTGTCTTGGCTCCCTCTATAGCCAGTGGAAAAAACCAGGCTGCTCCAGGGTGTGGATATACTGCTTCATCCTCCTCTTCCTCTGCACTGACCACACAGGGGGTTGCCCAACACACCCCCCTAAACAGCCCCAGGCACACTGTTCTCCACCCTGTATTCCTGTGGTGGGTCTAGCATTGGCTAAACACTAGTGCACCCACTGGAATATACTCATTTCCAGTTCCTTTCTTTCCATACCAAAAAATAAATTAATGTAAAACCAGGACATTTCTTCTTCCCCTTCCCAAGTTTTTGTCCATTACCATCATCACCTCCTCTCTAACATACACCTCACTCCTTCTCCCTGAACCCCAATTTTAATGATTTTGTTTCCTTGTTTATATTTATGGCTTAGTAATGATAATTCCTAGCTTGTGAACAAACTATTAGGTGAATACTCCCCTCTAATTATACATCTGAAATTTCTCATTCCTACAATTTTCACATCATCATCTTGCTAGGGGAGGCACAGGTCTTACTCAAATGGCTGTAAACACACTACTCCACTCTTACTCTAGGCAACACCTCATTATTCCTAATGTTACAAGAGAAAAGAGCTCTTTCCATTATATAATCCCATACAAGCAGGCACAGAATTGTTCCCAGAACTTGGAAAACACAGTTCTTTGCAGTAGGTGTTTGAAAAATAAAGTGAAACCTTCAGTTTTTAATTGAACAGTATCAAAGAAACATGATGATATTCCTTGAAACTTTATGGGAACTGGTATGTTTATGAACTGGTCTGTTCCATGATATGTGAAACACAAATGAAGAGATGAGACCTAGTTTAGATCGTTTAGACAAAGAAAATAATTTAGACCTTTGAGGCAGTTTGATCAGAGCAAACTGTGCAAGATCAAACAGCCAGTCAGTGGGAGAATTAGGAATTGATCATAGGACAACTAAATTTCTACACAGAGTTGTGTTTATCTCAACCATAACATTCCATTTCTTTGCAGGATTAGTGTCAAAGTGCAAAGACCAGGAGTCACCAGTTAACCACGTACCTTTGAGATCATCCAGGACACTCCGTCTCTTTTGTCCTGTGCTTTCTGTGTTGTTCAAGGAATCATTTGCTTTAAGATCCAGGTCAGGTTCCTGGTTTCTCTGGTTTGCTGAAGGAGGTCCACCAAAAGGACCTGACATCTGGTCATAACTCAGTGGACCTTGACCAAATCCACCTGAACTACTCCTGTCAACAGATCTGTCATGGGATTTACTCCCTGCCCCTCCAAAGGCAGAATTTGTGCCAGAAAGGGAGTCCAACTCTCCGAAGTCTCTGCCCTCTCCCCTGGCTCCTCCTGGACCTGACAGGGACCCTCTGTCACTAGCCAAACCTTTGTTCCCTCGTTCTCTGACATCACTGGCAGTACCCTTTCCAGTTTCACCTCTCAAAGATCTGCCAAGATGTGCATCTAGATATTCAACACCTGGTCCACCAGCACCTCCCACACCTCCTTTACCATGGACTGAATTCCATTCATCCCCTCCCAATCTCTCAATCTCACCTGCACCAGCCATGGCTACAGCTGACCCTCTGTCCTTGCCATAGGGAGACCCTGCACCCCACAGTGCAGAGCCTCCCCTGGAAAAGCCCTCTCCTCCTGCTTCACTTGCATATCCCAGAGCTCTGCTCAGTGTGGTGTCCGTGCCATGGCCAGATCCCATCGCTTCCTTAACTTCAAGAGGAAAATGAGCAGCTCCTGCCACAGCCCCAGATAGGAGACCATCCTTTCCACAGGAACCCCCAACTCCCCATGCACCACCACCAGCTCCAGTTGGCAGACCATCCTTTCCATAGGAAACTCCAACTTCCCCTTCACCACTAGCCCCGTCAACAACAGCTCGAACTGGGAGACCATCCTTTCCATAGGGACCCCCAACACCATCAGCCCCACCAGCACCCACTCCAACTGGGAGACCATCCTTTCCATAGTGACCCCCAACACCATCAGCCCCACCAGCACCCACTCCAACTGGAAGACCATCCTTTCCATAGGGACCCCCAACACCACCAGCCCCACAAACACCAGCTCCAACTGGGAGACCACCCTTTTCATAGGGAGCTCCAACTCCCCCTGCACCACTAACACCAGCACCTGCTCCAACTGGGGGACCATCCTTTCCACAGGGAACTCCAATTCCCCTGGCACTTGCAGAACCAGCACCACCAACACCTGCTCCAAGTGGCCGACCATCTGGACCATACAAAGACTCTCCAAGTCCTCCTACACCAGCCCCACCAGCCCCAGCTG
>VYXF01000460.1:197539-246544 GCA_013397295.1 Polioptila caerulea
GCACCACCAGCCCCACCAACACCTGGTCCAATGGGAAGACCATCCTTTCCATAGGGAGATCCAAGTCCTCCTGCACCACCAGACTCACCAACACCTGGGAGACCATCCTTTCCATAGGGAGATCCAAATCCCCCTGCACCAGAACCAGCAGTACCACCAACACCTGCTCTAAGTGGCTGAGCATCATACAAAGCCTCCCCAAATCCTCCTGCACCATCAGCACCTGCTCCATCTTGGAGACCATCCTTTCCATAGGGAGCTCCAACTCCCCCTGCACCACCAGACCCACCAGCACCTGCTCCAGCTGGGAAACCATCTTTTCCACATGGATACCCAAGTCCCCCTGCACCAAAACCAGCCCCATCTGGGAGACTATTCTTCCCATAGGGAGCTCCAAATCCCCCTACACTAGCTACACCAGCTCCACTAACACCAGCTCCAACAGAGAGACCATCCTTTCCGTAGGAAACTCCAATTCCCCCTACACCAGCACCAACACCTGTTCCAAGTGGCCGACCATCTGGACCATACAAAGCCTCTCCAAATCCTTCTGCACCAGCAACATTAGCCCCATCTCGGAGACCATCCTTTCCATAGGGAGATTCAAGTCCCCCTGCACCAACAGCCCCACCAATGCCTTTTCCAGTGGGAAGATCATCCTTTCCATAGTGAGATCCAAGTCCCCCTGCACCAGCACCACCAGCACCTACTCCCAGTGCCTGACCATCTGGACCATACAAAGCCTCCATTTCTCCTGTGGAATTGCTGCCTGCACCAGGTATAGTCCCATCTCCACCTGGAAGGCCTCCTGGCCCAGACAGTGAGCCAGATATTCCTGTCTGCCCTAACTTACCACTGGGATGAGGTGTCAGACCATCCTTGCCATAGGGAGTCCCTGGTTTTCCCTCTCTGTTTATTCCTGCTCCGTTCATACCACCCACAGTGGGATGCTCATCCTGGCCGTGGTGGGACCTCAGTTTTCCTGCCATTTCAGCACCTGCAACATACTCCCCAGCTCCAGTCCCTGGGCCAGTCCTGAACAGATCACCCGCACTGGCTCCCACTCCAGTTGAATCAGGATCAAGCCCATCTGGGACAGAACTTCCACCACCCAACCTCCCAGCACCCCCAAAGCCAGCTCTGTAACTGGCATCACCTAAATTCCCATCCTTGTCATGCTGAGAGTTCAAACCCTCTCCATCATCCATGTCAATGTTAACAGCACCCAGCACACCCTCACCTCTGCCACCCACAGAATTCCATTCACCTGCTCCTCCTACTGCACCACCAGGACCTGCTCTGCCTGACACAGAGTCCATGCCATGGACAGCCCTTAACCCACTTCTGCTTCCTATGCCTTTGGTTAGTCCAAAGATGCTGCCATCATTGGCTGCTGAATCTCCGTCTAGACCTGCTCCAGAAAACTGCCCAGACTCCATGTCTCCGTTTACGTGGGTTTTGCGTAGCCCCTCTTTTCCCAAAAATCTTTGGCTTCCATCATCAGAATCAGTGAAGTGAGCTTGGCCCCTGCCTTGGCTGCTGCCTTGACCCGTTCTGTACCAGCCACTTTTCTCCACACCAGGGGATGTGGAAAAGGAAGAATGATCTTTAGCAGCAGATTGTTCTTGGCGCCGAAGCTTCCTTGCCCTTTCGTTGTCTGCCATTGTTTCTTTCAGCCACTCAGATGTCTCCCTTTCAATCTTTTCTCCATTATCCTGTCTCCTCTTTCCTTTGGCATCTGAAGTTGATTGTTTCATGGGAGCAGATTTACAATTTGCAGAAAAAGAGGGGAACAAAATAACAGAAAATCAATAGGATGTGCACTGCATCAACAACCAAAGAAAACGTGTCAGTACTTTATGAATTTCATTTTAGGACACACATGCATAATACATTTAAATAAATATAAAATAATTTCAAATCCTGAATTTTTCAATGCCACATCCAGACAATGAAATGTTAATTAAAGACAATTATTTTTTGTTAAAATGCATTTTTTAAAAATGGAAACATGCTCATTATAACAAACAAACAAACAAACAAACAAAAATTAACAAAAAATAAATCTGCCTTTACCCTCCAGCTATGGAGAAGTTACAGAATATTCCATGCACAAAGGAGCCATCAGTTCCCACCCTGGAACTGGGATTTTACTGTTCTGGAGGCAGCTTGCACATCTGGATAACGGCTGGTTTTGGGATGCCCAACCTGAGGACTAAAGCTTTCAGATATGCGAATAGCTTTGGATTAATCTGAAATTTGGGCTATTCTGAGAGCAGGTCACTCACTGCTTTGGTTCCAGGTTGGATATAATTTATCAGAGCTCACAGTTCACTGAAATCCTTGGGCAGTTTCTTTGTTTCAGAAACCTACATTGCTTTGGAGAGGCCCTTGTGAGAGAGACCCCTCCTGTTGCTGCAGGAGGATCCCAAAAGAAACCAGAGTCAAAGGGGACCGAAGGGAAACCAGAGTCAAAAGGGAACCACCTTTCATAAGCAAACAAATATAAGCCAGGTGACTGTCAATGTGCCTGTACTGAATGTTTCCAGCTTCCTCTGAGCTCCTTCCAGCATGTTAAACTATAATTGGGAAGGAAAAATATTACCTAGAAAGAAGAATGGCATTGATAGTGTAGAACTGAGAGTATCAAAAGCTCCTTGAGTCCCTGCCTGCTGCACTGTGATCACTGGGACAGCTTCCTCAAAAATATGTGGAAAGATAGGGAGCATTTTTTCGATAACTAATAGAGAATGTGCTACTTCATCATAGCTGTAGAACAAACAAACCAATAGGATTTGTCAGGGCTAATTAAAAGGAGAAAAGTTGTTATCATTTGAAGAGGAAAGAGGGTCTAACCAGAACTTCATTTTTCCAAATAGAATTTAGAATCATGGCATCACAGAATGGTTTGGATGGGAAGGGACTTTAACACTCATCTCATTCTACCCCCTGCCATGGGCAGGGACACCTTCCACTAGCCCGGGTTGCTCCAAGTCCTGTCCAACCTGGCCTTGGACACTACCAGGGATGGGGCAGCCACAGCTGCCCTGGGCAACCTGTGCCAGGGCCTCCCCACCCTCACAGCCAAGAATTCCTTCTCAATATCCCAACTAACACTGCTCTCTGGCAGTGGGAAGCCCCACTTGTCATGTCTTGTCATGTCTCTCCATCTCTTTTCCAAAGTCCCTCTGCAGCTCTCCTGAAGCCCCTTTTGGCACTGGAAGAGGCTCCAAGGTCTCCCTGAACTCTCATCTTCTCCACACTGAACACCCCCAGTTTTCTAAGCCATAATTTTGGAATTAGAAGTTCAGCAATACATTTCCCAGCAGACCAACATCTCCTTGAGCCATCAGACAGTGAGAAGAATGTTTTGTGACAACACACCACGGGAACAACCCACTGCCAACCACTCACACTCCACAAGGAGCCAGGCGCTGGAGGAGCCCTGTCCCACGTCGAGCGTGTACAGACCGCTGTCCGAGGGCCCCACGTTCCTGACAATCAGCTTGTGGGTCAGGCCATCAGGTGTCACAGAGATCTGGTGTTTGTCACTGGCCTGCAAGGGGTGGCTTTTGTGCAGCCACAGGGGCTTGTGACAGGGCGTGCACAACACACACTGGAACTCGGCGTCCCCAGCCTCGGCACAGCGCACGTCGGAGAGCGGCTGCCGGAACCGTGCCGGGATGGCTGCAGGGGAAACCAAGAGCTATGAGAAGGAAACAGCTGGTTCTGAGCACCAAGCAAAATTGCTACAGCTGAAGGAGGAAAAAACAGGAAGTTGTGGTGCCTCTGAGCATCGGGTTACTGAAAAAAAAAAGAAAAGCTCAGATGTGCTTCTGTGCCCAATTCTGCAGAAAAGCAGATTTTTGTCTTTATTATCTTCTGAGGCATTTGGACCTCACAGCACTGATGTGCTGCCAGTTTGTAGTCATTGATGTGTTCCTGCAGCATGATACTTGGATTGAATTTGTTGTTATTTTCCTGAGCTTACAGAAGCAAACTGTAATATGGGGTAGATTAAGGCATGTGCTCACTGTCACCCACAACCAGACTGGCACTTGAGCTTAGGCCTTCTCCCTTGAATTGCAAATGCAGCATCCAAAGCACTTAATCACCCTCCTGCTGCTTTTCACCTGTCCCAGACAAGGAACCCTTACTGGGCAGCACAAACCCAGTCCTCTGTGGTGGTCAGGAGTTATTGAGCTTTGCATTTGCTCCTAGACACAATTTTCCAAAAAAATAAAAAAATAAAACTTTTTTAAAAAATAAAAAAATAAACTTTTGTCACACTTTCACATCACATCCGTCAAACTGAATTCCTTACCTTGAGCATCCAGTTCAGTTGAGAAGACAGGGACATCCTCCACCCTGACCTGGTACACCCCTGCGTCCTCTGGCTGCACATCATTGACAGTGAAGTAGTACCTTCTCCCAACTCTCCGCAGGCAATGCTTCCTGTACTCGTCCCCTGTCCCGTACCAGAGCCGCTCACCATCCTGGGGGGCAGGGGAGGGGAGCAGTGTCTTCACAAAGGCTCAACCAGTGCCAAGCATTTCAAACAGATCAGGATAGGCTGGTGCTACAATCCCCTTGTTGATATAAATGAGTAACCTCACAGTGCCCAGGGCTCTTTGCAGCACACAGGCACTGTCTGGGCAGGGAATCCTGCACAAACCAGAGCACCAGGCTCTGAAACTCAGCAAAAGAGCAGCTACTGGCTCCCTGTGTAAGAGTCTAGAACTAATACACAACTCCTGCAGCTACAAAGACAAGGCACTTTCTTGGCTTAGATTTCAGCATCCTCATAGCAGGATGAGCAGGAGAGTTCACCACTTTCTGTAGCACACAGGTTACATTGTCCAAATCATGGCTTATCGACTTCATGTCATATATTTGATCCAGAAGATTCATAGTTAGCCTGTCCTCCCCTTTAGGGCGTTCTGATTTCCCCTGGATTAAAGCCTCTAACCACAATTTGACTAAAAAGTATCTTTCAGAAAAACAGAAAAGCACTGAGCACCTGAGGATCACATCAGTGGGACTACGGATCCAGAGGGAATGTTTTACATCTCTGAAACCTTCTTTCAGAGGGAGTTAGGCTGCAGAAACTCTGCAGTTTCATATAAATTTTATTCACTTTCTCAAGTGTGTTATTGTAGTCTGACAGACACTGTAGGGGTGATGGCCTTAAGCTGAAGGAGGGTCAGGTTAGATATAAGAAAGTAGCTTTTTCCCATGAGGGTGGGTGCCCAGAGCAGCTGTGGCTACCCCATCCCTGGAAGTGTCCAAGGTCAGGCTGGATGGGGCTTGGAGCAGCCTGGGAGAGTGGAAGGTGTCCCTGCCCATGGCAGGGGGTGGAATGAGGTGAGTTTTAAGGCCCCTTTACCTTTAAAAGGTCCCCTCTAAATAAACTGTCTTATGGATTTCCTGAAGACACAAGGAAGTCAGTAACTGACTGCATGCTCTGTACTTGGATCTACAAATCCCCAGGGATATTCACCATTTAAGATCACCCCACGCCTACATTGCTCCCTATCTAAGCAGAGATCTGCAAAGGACAGACAATTTTAAGGCATTTCTTTGCTCTCAGCCATTGCCTAGCAGATGAAGCCTTTTATGTAGAACACTTGAGGGGTTCTCTGAGCTGCTGCTGCCCAACTCATCCCACTCACCTTGAGCAGGTAAACGTTGCTGTTGCTGTTTTTCAGCTCCATCTCCAGGCTGAACATAGCATTTCCCTCCTTGTTGACTTTGATGTGTTCAAAGTTTTTAAGACTGTGAATTAACTGCAAAGAAATATCGAAGAACCTAGTAAATGATAAAGCTGCCATGCCAGAAGTTCTTAAGCTGTTGAACTAATGTGAAATCTACTTTAAAGAGCTACCTCTAACATTATGTAGTAGAAGTACCTGTAAGTCACAGTTCTGGTACAGTGAGTTGCAGTGTCTGTAAGTTGCCACAGTTTCCTCCTGTATATGAATTATTTTTTATGTGTTGCCTCCTGGTCACTCCCACCCTGTCCATCCAGGTCTATACATGCCCCTGTATGTGAAGGCCAATTTTTACTCTTGGACATACAATTCTTAATTTGAGGTCCAAATTCTTAGCAGAGACAACTGAATACCCCTGTGGCCAATATCTCCTAAAATCTGTGAACTGAGCTTCAAAAACTTCATCAGCATTTTCACCTGCATGAGTAAAGAAGTAGAATTTCTTTAAATATTGTCATAAATCACTGTCATACAACAAAATTTTCATCTCCAAAGTAATTTAGGAAGATTTAGCCTGTTTTCAGAAGCTGCAATTTGTTAAAAATTAGTGGTTTCAGTTTATTTTACCTTGTCTTGTTCACTCTCTGTGTCCTTCCTCATCTCCTGCAGCTTCCTCAGCATCCCACGGAAGTCAACAATTCCATATTTCATACAGATTTTCTCATAATCTCTTTTATCTGCATGTAGCAACAGCTGCCACACAGCTTCTTTGTCCAGAGGCTTTGGTTTTGGTGTTGCAACCCTGAGAACCGGGGGGAAACATTCAGACATTTTCACGGACAACAAGATGTCCTGCTTTTCTATCCCTAATTCTCTTTTATCTCTCTCCATGATTCCTATAGTTCACTTGGCTCTGTAGGTGCAGGCTGGAGAGACTGGGACTCTTCCAGAGCAGGTTTTCTGCATTTGTACTACAAATTAAATGGTGCCAGGGAACAGCTTCCACACTGCTGAATAATCACCAGAGGCTCTGGCACAGTTTGGCCCAGACCAGGTAACTGCCTAGCACAGTTCAGGACTCTGCACAGAGATCACTATCAGCAGGCAATCCTGAGAGCTTCCCACCTGGAAAGGGAAGGATTCTGCCCTGTGCACCTTGCAGTGCAGCTGGGCTGGGAGCCAGAGCTCAGCCTCTGGGCAGCCAGAGCAATCAGGGCATGAAGAGCTGTCCTTTGGACAGGAAGCCACTCATGAGCTAAACACAGGGAAGCAGAGAAACACAGCTTCCCTGTCAGAACCTTGTGGTGCAGAGGAAATACCCCTCAAAATGAGGCTGGAGCCTTGTGTTTATCTCAGTCCAAAGGGCAGTGCCAAGCTGTTCTGGCCTGTCTCTCCATAGGGAGTCTCACCACAACTTTGGACACAAGAAGTGTTGCCCTGAAGGTCTCTGGAGCTGACCAATACCATCAAGAAACATCCAGAAGTGGCCCTCACTCCAGAGCCTTACCTCTTCCTCAGCAGCTTCTTGGAGTCCAGGAGTGTCTTCTTGAGCTCTGTTACAAGAGTGGAGAAAACAATGAACAGTCACATACCCAGCACTGTGAAATATATTCCCCCAAAGAAGATAATGCAGAATAGCCACTGAAAACAGGTCATTCTGCTGAGGTCTTTTCCTCTGGTGTTTTTTCACATTTTACCAAGAAACTGTAATGAGACTTCGTCAGTTCTCATTGCCATGCTCATCCTTTGAGTGCCTGTGAAGATCATCTCTTCCTAAGGGGCCTCCCTCTAGAGACCCACTATTTTCAGTCATGTTAACAAGTTTGATCCAGATGTGTTTAACATCCCCAAATCCCTCTTTCCTTTCCTAATGATTCCACAATCACTAATTAGAACAGCCCAAAACTGTGTCTAAAATCATCACTTTAGCAAAATATAAAGAGCAAACAGAGATGACCGAACATTAGAGGCTCATTAATCTTTCTCTTACTCCAGTCTTTACAAGTTTGGGGTAGTAAGAGTGTGGCAGACAGAGTATTATTCGCTCTGCCCCCCCAGTAATGTAATACACATATAGACCTTTAACTTACCATCAGCAGCATGAACAGGAACATATTTCGCCTTTCTCTTAAAGCCAACTGATCATTTATAAGAGAAAACAGAAGGAAAAAAAACCATAGGATGAACAAGATAAGATTAACAACAGTGAACCAATGAGCCATGAAACCACTGTATCTGTTACCAGTGCAGGAGGGAATCCCAGTTTGGATTTTCTAGTAAATCTGACATTTGCTCCCAGTAATCTCCATCTATAAATGTGATATTTCTATTGCCATTGACTCTGTGCTTGCTGGAGACTCCACGCAGAGGAGGAGAGCATTTTTGCCCTACCAATTTTATGGTCTAAGCAATAGGAGGAAATATCAACATCTTGTTATATAGATGGGGAGCCAAGGTGGAAATGGCAACAGCAGATAGGCACCTTACTTGAAAGGCACAGAGGTGACATGGACACTTCCAATATAATCCATCTTCTGCTCAAGTGGATTCCAAGAATATCAGTTATATCTGCCCCAAAAAGTGCCCACTTCTCTGCACTGACTATTAGGGGAAGCAGGAACAAGGTCCAGAGATAGCTGCAGAGGGGTGGATACCTCCCAAAGGACTGATTCATTCAACAGCATAAAGAAAGGATTGAGGCAGTTTGGCTTTAAATCCAGAGTGTCTGATTAGGGACCAGTGCAGTGAGCACAATTCCACTTTCTTCCCCTTGCCTTAAAGCTCACAGTGTCAGGCAGCCACCAAAAGATATCCTGTCTTCAATGAGGGGAATACCAAACCGTCACACCAAGGATACCCAGACAAAGTCATGGACACGCAACCCAGGGAACAGCATAGCCACTGTCTGGGACCGTGGGGTCCTGTGGAACCCAGAGCTGCCAGTCCTACCTTGGATGATCCTGAGGCCAGCAGAGCACGAGGCCTCTCCATAGGCATTGACAGCACAGCAGCGATACAAATCACTGTCATCCTGAACCAGGCTCTTGATCTTCAAAGGGAGAGGACAGAAACTGCTCACAGAAAGGGCTGGGGTTCAGTTCACCTTCAGATTCTCATAAAGCAGCTACTCAGTGGCTCCTCAGAGGTTTCTTCTGTTCTCAGAAGGGCTCTAAAAAGCTTTGCTTATCTTTGTGTTATCTCAGAGCTGGGGATGTGTAGAATCATGGAATACCCTGAGTTTGAAGGGACCCACAGGATCCTGCAGTCCAGCTCCTGGATAGGACACTCCCAACAATCTCACCCTGTGCATCCCTGGAGCACTGTCCAAATGCGTCTGGGCCTCTGGCAGCCTCAGGGCCATGCCCACTTCCTGGGGAGCTTGGTCAGTGCCCAGCACCCTCTGGGGGAAGAACCTTACCTGATATCCACCCTGAGCCTGCCCTGACACAGCTCCAGCCCTTCCCTCGCTCCTGCCCCTGCTTACAGAGAGCAGAGATTGAAGCTGCCCCTCTGCTTCCCCTCATCCCACTGCAGGTTTTTCCTGTCCATTTCTCTCAGTTCCATAAGTCCTTTGGATGAAAGGACTTATGAAATATTTGATCTTTACCTGCAGAATGAATTCATTTGTAGCACTATTGAAGGACATTTCATATTTGGCAGGATCATCCATTCCTTTCCGTGTACGCGACCATTTCACCTCAGGAGCTGGGACACCTTTGACCACAGCTCTGAAAATGGCATCTTTACCTTTTGAAAAGAGACAAGAATTATTTAAGACCGGTTTGAACATGAGAACTCTAAGGCCTTATTTTATCAAGAGTGATTCCCAGAGTGAGTAATTTCTGTTATTTTATGCAGAAACATTCTTCAAAAATAACAATAACATCTTCTTTTGCACTTCAATAATTTAAGTTTTGTCTGTATTCAATCATTAAAAGGCCTTTGAAATGTGGCTGCTGACATCTCTGACCATCACTGAAATCAGAAGCCCGACAGCAAGTTCAGCCTAGACTTGCTTTTTACCCATGAAATGTCCAAATCCCTTCTCATCACACATATTCTCTATCAAATCCCACTGTTTCTCCAATCTTTAATGGGCACCACCTTGCACTCCAAACCCACCAGGCTCTGCTGTTTGAAGAGATAAGGGAGGGAGAAAAGAAGGGGGTTCCTCTCCTTCTTCTCGGCTCCCCAGGAACCTGAGTACCCTGCAGCCCACCACAGAAATCTCCAACAGCTTTCCCACTGCCCAGTACAAACCTCTTCTCCAAAAGGCTCCAAAACCACAGAGAACACTGGGAAACAAGTCAGAAAAGTGAGTTGTGTGGTTGAGTAAGAACAGAAATAGAGGTGAGTTATCTGTGTAAACACCTCAGGCTGGAAATGATAATTTTCTCTTATTTTTTTATACCCTTGGTCTTCAGGTGATCAACACTGTCAAAGATTCTCCCTGGAAAGTCTGGCAATATTTCTCACACCTTTCTGCACCACCAAACTTATTTGATAGAACAGGTTCCTGCCAACAGATCCTTATCAAAGGCCTTTTCCAGCCTTTGAGATAGCAGTACTATCTCTTATTAAAAAGTCTGATTCCAGTTGATTATCCCTGTGTTACATTTCAGCCACTTTGGCTGCACTTTCCCACAGTTGCCATCAGTCATAGGCCACCCAGCCAGGAGAATCAGCTCAGCCATGCACTGAACACAGTGGCCTGATGATAAAATTAAAGGCCCTCATGGTGCCTCTGCACAGACACAGAATTACAGTGACCAATCTGCACAAACAGTTTGTATGGGGACTGCAAAGAACCTGCTGAAAATGAAGTAATTTGGAAAATTTACATAGGTGAAAATTTAGACAGGTGAAAACTTAGCCAGGGGCCTTGGGTAGTGCCTGAAACGTGCAGATGGAGGAGGAGGAAGAGGGACAGGTTCCACTAGAGGCCCCTGTGCTCCTTCATAAAACCTCAGTGGCTCCTGGAAATCCACAGGTGAGTGTGTGCGCTGGTCTTGCATTAATTGACATTTGGTGAAGAGGGAAGAAGCCCAGCCACAGAAGTGATGTTCTGAGAGAAGCCGTTAAGAGCTTCCTCTGTGCGTGGCAAAACCAATTGCTGGTTGCCTCTGAAAATAGGCATGCTAATAAGCCAATTAAAGAGATGAACATGCTTCTGTGGAATTCACATTTTAAGATGAACAAACCCTGAGAATTTGTCCTTTTTTTCTGGCTTGGGAACAGGCCCGGGCCAGGCCCCCACGTAGCCAGGCAGGCCCAGGCCAGGGCCAGGCCAGGTCCCAGCGGCTGCTGGGCAGGGGAGGGGAGGCCCTCGGCTGCCGAGATCCTGGCTGCTCCCCTCCCCAGCACGGCTGCCGGAAAAGAACCTTCCAGTGTATAGAACTCCAGCTGCAAGATGCATTCTTGCCGAGGGGCTGTCCCAGTGCCGCGGGAGATCACGCAGCTGAAATCAGAGGTGGCTTTGCAGCCTACAGAGAGCGGCCGCAGCAGAGGCTGCAAACCGACCACGCGGCCAGAGCGGCTGCAGCCATTCTGGCCAGGCCCCTTAAAATCCTGGCACAGCACCCCTAGCACGGCCTGAAATCCATCATCGTAACTGCTCCGGCTGCCAACCAGCAGAAATCACATAACCCTCTCCAGGCCCCAGGTGAGATGGTTACTCTTTTACTGCATAGATGAGACTTGCAGACACCAATCCTCTCTTGAGTGAGAGAAAAGGAAAGAGTGAAGAGACTTAGAGAAACAACATGAAGACACCAAGGTCAGTAAAAAGGGGCAGGTTGCAGGAAGGAAAATAAGGAAATGCCTTAGTCTTAGGCTGAAATTCTCTTGTAAGCCATGGTGATGGACTATGATACACTGAATATCCCTATAAATCATGGAAAAAGCTAGGAGGGATGGAGCTTTCACACTGTAGCCATGAGCAAAGGCATCCATGCTGAACAAGGAGATGTTGAAGTAGCATGATTCAATGAGAAACTTGAAGAGAGAGACAAGAGTGATGAAGACCCTTTGCCCCCAGGGAAGAAGAAGACCTCTGTTCACAGAAATTAAGATGATCTCAGAGATAGATGAAGAGAACTTTTGCTTTTAAACAACTCATCCTTAAAATAGTACCCCATAAATTGACATAGCCCATAAAAGCAGCTGTGGGAAGACTATGAAAGATGGGAGGAACTTCACAATTGCAGATTCCTGAGTGGCTACTATTCATGGAAATTAAAAGCTATGAGACAACTGTTTTCTTGTGAAGTCTCCATAGCATCACAAGAGAGACTCCTCTCCTTAAGTGAACTGAAGAAAGACTATTCTAGAGGTGATAAACTGACTGAATTGTTTCTGTACTTTGTCAGTGGGAAAGAAAAGAGGGTGTGGAGGGGGGAGAAGTGTTCTAAAGGTTTTATTCTAATTATTTTTATTCTTTTATTTCTGTTAATAAAGTTTTTTCTTCATACCCTTTAAAGTATGAGCCTGCTTTGCATTTCTCTTAATCTTATCTTGCAGCAGAAAATGAGTACGTATATTCTAGTGGGTACACTGGAATTCAGCCAGTGCTAAACCCACCAGATAAATTGGTGCATTGACTGGGAAATTTCAAATTGGCAAACCAAAACCACTACAGTGTGGAACACTGAAATCCAAGCTGCTGGTTCAGTCCTGCAGGGAAGAGGAGCTACACAAGGTTCTCCTGCTACTCCACATCAACAAAAAAGAAAAAACAAAAGGACTCTCTGCAGGTGCAGAGAGACCTCTGGAAGGCCCTTCATTGATTCTAGTTCTTGGCTCATCAGCTGCCTACTCTATGCAAGATCCTTATGTTGTTCCTTACCGAATCATCACAGACTCATGGAATGGCCTGGGTAGGAGGGACCTCAAAGTCCATCTCATTCCACCCTCTGCCATGGGCAGGGACACCATCCACTAGCCCAAGTTTCTCCAAGCCCCATCCAACCTGATCTTGGACGCTTCCAGGGATCCAGGAGCAGTCACACCTCTGGGTGCTCTGTGCAAGGGCCTCCCCACCTTCACAGGGAAGAATTCCTTTCCGTTATTCCATCTAACCCTCCCCTTTGGCAGTAGGAAGCCATTCCCCTTTCCCTGGTACTCCAGGCTCTTGTCCATCTCTTCTGGAGCCCTTTTAGGCACTGGAAGGCTGCTATAGCCTAAATAGCACCTGCAGTCAGTGTATCCTACTTTAAAAAGCAACTGATTTTAGTTCCGAACACAAGTTCTTTCAAGAGGAAAACAAAAAAAACCAACAACTTTTTCAATGTGCCTAACCTTTTGCTGCAAAATCCTTACTGTGAGAGCTTCCCAGAGAATTCACTGGATTTGCTGTACACATAAGAGCCAGATGTTGATCTTGCATACACATAGTGACAACTCAGGAGACCCTTGTGAGTACTGATGGAATTGTCATCAGTGTAACAAAGACTTTGGCCACACAACACATTTTTTGTGGTCATGTCAAATCACTTTAGAAACTCACTTGATTTAGTCATGATAATTTTTTGTATAGGTGGGACATGGAGTCAAACCTCCTGATCTGTGGCTTTGCCTGTATCAAGATTCTTACCTTCCTGCAGTGTCAGAGTGAGTGGTTTCTTCTCAAAATCGGGTGTACTGCATCCTTGTGGTACATCATTCACAAACTGAGTGATAACAACTCCTGGGATAGAAGATTTCTTGAAGATTTTTACTAGAAAGGCAAGAAAAAATAGATTCAATTGATGTGTTTGTCCTTCAGAAATAATCTCTCAGGCTGTATTGCCTCCTGCAGAACAGTAACTGCTCCTGCTCAGCTCCTCTTGAACCACAAAGGTCCCACCCATTCCAGTGCCACAGGCTGTAAATATGTCCTAAGGCTTGGGTGTTAAGGTCTGGGATTTTGTGGTGGCTTTGCCAAAGTTGTGACCCAGTGGGAAAGTCTGCAATAAAAGTTCTAATCCAGAACCACCTCGGCTCACAGCTCCAGCAACAGTTTGGACAGGGAAAGCTTTGCATCAGTTCTTGTTCCAAGTACAAAGCATGAGAAAGGCCCTGCTGCCAAGTCAGAGCCTAGTGGGTCAGTCCCTGCCATCTCCAAGCTAGAGAAGGAAGCTGGGGTTATTCCCAGGGGTTCCCAGAGCTGTGTCTGTTCTCTCACCTGTCTGATGGCTGCTCATGATGCTTTGCTCAGCTTTCTGGGGTCAGCACAAACAGATTACAAGTTCTCCTTTGAAAAAGACAGATAATTTCATTATTTACAGTTTGCAAGGGAAAGGACAGACCTTAACAGTGCTCCCTTTAGTGATACAGCTTGCCCTTCCTCACTTGCCATATCCTTGCGGCCAAATAGAGACAGACCTGCCAATCAGCCTGCCATGCCCAACACAACCTGGGTATGACGATGATTAGCAGGGCTGAATGGAAAACATAAACATCCAGCAGCATCCCTCTGTGTCACCCGGCTTTCCTCTAAAGACCTCCTCTCGTGTTTCAGGCAAACATTCACCACATGGCACTCACGTGGTGGGTTCTGATGGATGGCAAGAGCAGTTGCTGAGAAGAAAACCACAGAGATGGATGTCTAAACTCGGGCATGGAGCAGAGGTACATCCTGATCTCATTAAGCTTGGTTAAATTAGCAACAGACCTGAGAGCAGATGAGAAGCCTTTAGAAGGGAATGGTGAGGTGTGAGCTTGGCATTAAGGAGTTATTGTTAAGGATCACTCAGGGGACCTTCTGCCAAAGGAGTCTCTTTCTCTGTATTTTAAATTGGATAATGTGTAATGTAACATATCCCTGCCTTGCAGCAGGCTGGGAAAGCAGATTCTCAGTCATGTGAGAGATGCTCTGGAACTATACAGTTACTGCAGCTCTGAAAGAGCAATTAGATTGGATTGCCTGTGGCATTAGTGCTTTGTGTCTGTTTACCCTCTGCACTCCTTCAGTCAATAGAGGGAAACAGGAACATGCAACTTCCATAGTTTTGAAAGGCACCCGGACTTTGGGAACACACCTACACCAGGCATTCATCCACTCTGTCACTTGGCACCTGATGAAAACACAGGGGATGACCCCAGCATCTCCTTGTCACACATTCAACTCCAAGCTGCATTGTCTGGGTGAGAATTGGTTTCAGCTAAAGGCAAGAGACAATTTATTGAACAAAAATAATTTGTACTGGATATTTGTGCTGGCCAAAGAGAGTGTCACCCACAGTACCTCTGGGTCAGCTTCTAAACCAAAATGTGTTTTGCCATAACTCAGCAGCTGCAAAGAGCCACAGATACCTCCCTACAAAAAATCACTGGCTCCAACTTGTCCTTACCACAAATTTTGTTTTGGGGCTCTACACTCTCTACAAATCTCAGCAGTAATCGACATCTCTGTGAGCCTCTCTGGCCTCAGTGGAAATGCACTGAGACAACATCACTGGGAAATGGAAGAGGGCTGTGTGAGCTCCAGCCAAGCCCTCTCTCCTGTCCCCTCCTGGTCTGATCTGGGCGACCTCTGCTGCTCCCACCACAGCAAGGGGTTTGCATTTCATCTGTGTGCTGCTAGTCTGGCACATCACACACTTACTTCTGTAAACCCTTGGGAGATGTCTTAAAAGTTAGGAATGAAGAGAACGAGGAGTTTGTGGGAAAGAAAAGACACAAAACTGAACTGAAAAGAAGCTGATTCCAGGGCACCCTGTCCTGCCCTGGGCACGTCATTGCACAGTGAATGGCTGAGACTTTGAGAGGCTCTTGATCATTCTCTTATGGGTATAATTTGTCCTCCACAGTACTGAATAGTATCAACAACAAACATAATCCCCTATTGCCTCTTGCATCTTCCTAAACATGTCACCACTCCTGAAGCTGGAATGCCTAATGCTAACAACACTCATCAAACAGGATGACCTGACACCAGCTTGCAGCAGCTTTCCGCTAAGCTCTGTTTATGTTACACTTGCATTTATTCTTTAGTACTCCTTACGCCTTTCCTTCACGCTGGCAATGGTCAGGAACAGCTACCCTGAAACGGCAACATGGCCCAGACTCAGCTCCAAAGCATTTCCTTACATCTCCAAATGTTTCATGTCAGAATCTTTCAGTCTTAGAATGGTGTGACAGTGCACATATGTTACCACAACTAGAAACTGCTGAGAGAGGACTAAATTCAAATCTAGTTTGGTAAAACCTCCAAATACTGACAATATTTGCACAGGCAGTAACAGGCCCCATCTCTCAGTGCACAACAAGCACTATGTGCACTATGTATAAACTGCTGAGTTTACAGAGTCTCCAAGATTTCAGAAATTCACTTGGATTAAAAATAAGCTCCTGTGAGTCCTTAAACTCCTATGAATTCCTGACTTCTGGAGAATGAGAAGGAAGCATGTTAATGCCACACATTGATTGCAGGGTTAAAATAACAGTGCTGGATATGAAGGGAACATTCCTTCAGTGTAATTAATCCAACCACATTGCATTTTGCAGTATCTTGTGTATTAAATAAGGACCAGAAAATAACACCCTGGTTGGCAGAGAGTCATTAAACCCTACCCAAGCTTACTGTCATATTTGCTCCATGGGGGCTAGTTTGGCTAGCTCAGGATTCCCCAAGCAAATCGATATAAACTAAGCAAAAGACTGAGGCGCTCTTTCTTCTCGGAAACACGTCCACAGATTTAATGGTGAACAATTTCTGGGGAGAGGGGAGAGAGGGGGAGGAGGGCAAGAAGGAGAGAAAAGAGAGAGAAAGAAGGAGCGAGAAGAAAAGAGACCGAACACCTGATGAGGGGATTTTTAAACTCAGGGGGAAGGGGCGGAGGAAGAGAACCAAAGCCAATGGAAGACAATTGTTGGGACAGGTAATGGGAGGAGCTAACCTGGGAGAGGGGAAGAAATGAACTACAGAATCCAGAGGGGTGCACAGAATGAAACATGTGATACATCAGTGCAAAATAATAACTCAGTGATACATTAGTGCAATACAACAGCTTACTTTTAAATTTTTTACTCCTTTTTTACATGAATGACCATGGTTTTGTTCTGACTCCAGTTCAATCTAGAAAAAGAAATCACAGAATTTAAAAAATGAGACAGCAAAAGCCTCCCAAAAATTGTCATAGTGTAATTCATCTCTTCACTCACAGGTGCTTGAAACATTGGTGTCCACATGAGGATGATTTATTCAATGGAATACATGTTTCCAAGAGGGAGTCACCCCTCCCCAGGTGAATGCTGCTGACTAACACCCCAGCAGAACGGGCTGACACTGGAAGCAGCTCAACAGTCTCAGTCCTTTGTAAAACACATCTCTGCCATGCACTAGCCTTGTTCAGGTAAGCAGCTGGCCATTCCTTGTTCCAGGCAGAAGTCTGTCTGCTTTGCAGCTGCAGAGGCATCCCCACTGGAGACAGAGGGAAAGCTTCCATGGTTTTCAGTGCAGAGCTGGAGCAAGCCCTTGGCTACTGACAACATTTTTAATTTCCCAAAATAAAGCAGCAAGCCTGGCAGGGTGGGAGGGTGCCCTTATCCGGTGTGTTCATCAATCTGTCTGGACTGAGACAGAGCAAGAAACCTTTGAGCCTGACTGGACACCAGTACTGGGGCCATAAATCAGCTGAGTGAATAAGCAAAACATTTGAGAGTCAGAGGATTTGTAGGTATTGAGGGTGTCACTTGGAGTTATTTATGGGCTTCAGACAGTGCAATACACAGACAAGATGTGACATAATTGCTGGCAGACTGGTGAGCAAAATTAGCCAAACTTGTAGGGAAGTGACACGCAGTGAGTGGTTCATGGGGAGGGGAGGGGATGGGTGCAGAGCCTCGGGATGTACCATGGGCATTGCACAAGCACAGACACAGCGGGGACAAAGGCATTAGCACAGAGTTAAACCAGTAATAAAGTAATCAGCAACAGAGGCAGCATTCTCTTTCCTAGGAGCACGTATCATGGAATCTGCTGAGCTGGAAGGGACCCACAGGGACCATCCAGCCCAACCCCTGGCCCTGCACAGATACCCCAACAATCCCACCCTGTGCATCCCTGAGAGCATTGGCCTAATGCTCCTGGAGCTCTGGCAGCCTCAGGGCCGTGCCCATTCCCTGGGGAGCCTGGGCAGTGCCCAGCACCCTCTGGGGAAGAATCCTTCCCTGATATCCAACCTAATCCTTCCCTGACAAAGTTTTTCTCTTTGTCATTCTCTTTGAACTTCTCTTTGTAAATCATGAAGATCAGGGCAGTCTTGACACAGAAAATGTTCTAAACAAAATAGCAAATTGTCATGAGCTCAGTCAAAATCTAGCTGTGCTTTACCCCAGAGATCCAGATACCCAGTGAGTATATTTCACCTAAAATTTCTTTAAGCTTTGGGTTGGCTTTCTGTGGGCTTTTTTGTTAACTTGAAGTAATCTTTTGAGCTTGAGTCTTCCCATTTCAGATGAATTTTAAAGGAAAATTTCAAATGTTTTGGTTAGAACCACAGAACTGAAGACCAACGAACTGCAGAAGGGAAACTTCATGAAAACTTCTGAACAGGTCACAGAAGGGGACCGTCACAAGCTCTCCAGTGATGAATGGAGGTCTTGTGCAGAGTGGGGAGGAATGCCCAAGGATCAGATTTTGTGTGACTTATCCCTTTGGTAAATCTATACCTGACCTGATCTTCTCCTCTGCCCCAGGGATTATGAATACGACCTAAGTGCTTGGTCAGGATCCACAGACACACAAACTAGATACCCTGTACCCATTTATGTATGAAAGTGGCACTGATACCAGAGGCCAAGAGGAGACACATACCAGCCCTATTTTCTAAGGGAGCAAAAGCCATTAAGCCCCACCAGCAAGCAGGACAGTGAATCCGCGTCCTTTTGGAGCAGCAGGGATGGGATGGCAGCATGAGAACTGGTCAGTCTTTGCCTTTCTGTGGCCACAACACTGCCACAGATTTTTCATAACAGAAACAGACTTTGATACAGGCAATAGACTTACAGCAAGTATCACAGAGCAAACACAACAGTGTTTCCTTCCTGCCAGGAAGGAAATATAACATATCCCTACTCACTGTCCAGGATGAAAACCTGTAGGAACCCCAGTGTACCTGTGTCACAAATCCTCTGCCAGCTCCAAGGCACAGTGACAGCAGATCCTCAACAGCCTGGCGTCTTCCCAGGGAAATCCAGGGAAATCAGTGTACCCTGAAGGAGCCAAACACTACAGGAGCCCACTACTCCCAGAATGTTTACAACCATTTCCAGACCTACTGCAACACAAAGCCACATTCAGTGTGACAACAAAGGTGCCACTTGCCACTCCCAGCTCTACATTACCCCCACACAAATCAGTGGTGACATGGCCAAACTCACCACTCTACAGGCTCAGCTCCTGAGATGATCATCTGGAAGCCACTTCTGCCACATCTCCAGGCCCACAGTGCCTTTGTTCACTCAGAGCACAGAGCTCTTCATAGCTGTCCAGAGGGTTTCCTGGTCCCAGATATCAATGACCTTCAGAAAGGAAGATAAGCCCCTTACCAGTCTAGTGTAAATGTCACTAAATGACAAAAGAAACAGCAAACTGCTGTCCTCCTCACACCCCTCCACTCTCACAGAAGGTGTGCTGTGCCCAGGGGCTGCCAGGTGTCTCCACACTGAGCTGAAGCAGCCCTGGGGGCTCATTATAGCCCCACACTCCCCTAGCCCAGGGGAGGTGCCCCAGAGCCCTTGGCAAGGCTGGCCACAGCCAGGGCCAGCCTGGCCAGATGCGACCATCAGTCAAGGCCACGCTGCATCTCCAAAGCAAGACCTTGTGCCTCAAAGAAGGACAAACACTTGTGCAGATCCAAGGAAAGGACAGGCTCTACACCAGGTTGGGTAGGACACACCAGCAGATGAGTGTGTCCTACTCAGAGGCCGTGAGTCCTTAGGAAATCTCACAATTCCTTAGCAGAGAAGTAAAACCAGTGAATTATTGCATCTGTGTGTGGGTCAGCCATGCCTGGGCTTGTCCCTCAGTAGAAGAGTCCCTCAGTCTGTGCTATTCCAAGAGCCCTGAAAGAAATCCAGTTGCTCTAGAACTTCACTGCTCAAAAGACACACTTCAGTTTGCTGCTTTCCTTCCAACACAGACACAGGCTGATCCCTTTCCCGTGAGCAGCAAACAAGGCAACTCCTTTCATCAGTAGAAGGTTCCCTACTCATGGCAGGGAGTTGGAATTAGATGGTCCTAAAGTTCTCTTCCAACCCAAACCAATCTGGGATCTCTGATTTCTATGGACAGGTTTAGCCCAGAAGTACAAGTTCAGTGCATTGTGACCCCAAATCTTTTGATTCCGGTCTGCCTTTGCAGACCTTGTAAATCTTCCTTCCTCTGTTCAGAAAGCTCCCCTAAAGCAGAGGAGCCTTTGCTTAGTTCCTGCTGTTCATAGAGATGGTCAGTCTGGGACTGCAGGTTCTCTTCTCCCTGCAGCTCGACCTGCAGGCAACAAAACCTGGCTAGCCTGAAAGCTGCTTTTACTCACTTTAGCCTGAGAGCCCACAGTCATTACTTTCCTTTGCATTGGGTGAATAAATTCGTATTAAATCTCATGTTCAACTGGAGAGGAGGGGCTGCTCCAGAAAGTGGCAAGAGAAGTGTTTTCACTGTGATGGCAGGGTCTGGGCTGGCAAAACCAGAGGGTGGCTTTCCTCCAGTTTCCTATGAGAAGATGCTAATTTCAAAATCTGAGGCTAATGGGAACAGAAAACCCTTGATGCCACAGCTTAGACTCCTGTTAGATTGCATCGAGACAGAAGAACCACAAAGAACACCATTTCCACTAGTGTGAGAAAGAGGATTCTCACCCAGGTATCAAAAATTTCTCCCTTGCAGGGCTGGGAATCACCATTTCAACCAATAATTTAAAAGACAAATATGAAAATTAAATTCTGGAGTAATTTTCTTCATTCCTCCTTTCTTTTTGACCATTGTTGCCAGTGACAGTGTTTAAACCTTCCCAGTTCATGAGAAAAGCATGTCAACAGAGGAAAATGGAATTGTTCAAACTGATGCCTGGGCTAAGATCCTTCAGTTCTACATCCCCTGTTACCTTTGCAGTGATATATAAAAGTAGAAAGTAGAAGCAATTACAAAGTCAAATATAAACCATTTGAAAGTTGACAAGCCAAGAAAATAAGACAAAAAGGATCTGGGAAATTTGGACTGCTGCTGGAAAATCCTCTCAGAAGCAGCCACTGTTTTCTAGAACGTGGATTTCCAACAGCATTTTCACCTGCTTTGGACAATGATCTTCCCAAAGATGCTCCTTCAGACATCAGTCCTGCTGGTCCAGGACAGCAGTTTGTGGCTTTGCTGACTAGATGCTGCACCTTTAATAAACCCCATTGCCGGACAAGTTGCTAAAGAGAGAAACACTTTGGGTAAGCCCTAGGAATGCTCCCACAGGAAGCAATTACCTGCCTCTACTGAAACCTGAATTCAACTCTTCTCAGCTGCAGCAGAAGAGTTATCCCAGAGGGCTGGAGCTATCCAGAGCCACAGGGTGTTCTGCTATTTCTCTTCCCATGTGTTCTCCCTTTCCAGGCATTTGCTCCCCACAGAAAAGTGCTAATGGTATTTAGTCTCCAATCACATTTAGCTGTTGGGTCTCAATAACTGAAGAATTCCTAATTAGAAAGACAGTGGGGGTGTGGGGGGGTGTGTCTAACGAGTCCCAGGAGAGCCACAACTGCTCCTGTTCCACTGATCCCACAAACCTGATCATGCTTTGCCTCATTTCCAGCCCTGGTTTTACAGTTTTCTTGGGGCCTCTCCTCCAGAGGGACTGAGAATTTAAAACCATCTTCAACAGAGCAACCTCCTCCAAGAGCTTGACCTTCTTCCATTTCACAGCTTATTTTCCACCCGCCCACCCAAAGCCCTGTTAACCCCTGTGTGCCAGGGCTGAGCTGCCACATGCCACTGGGAGCCTGCAGAATGTCACAGGGAGGCTGGGATGCTTAGTGGGCACTGCTTTCCCTGCAGAGGGGACATGTTTTTCCCTGAAAGAAAGTTATTTGCCTAAGGAACAGCAGTGAAGAAATTTCAAGAGGCAACAGCTGAAGGACAGTTATTTCAGATTGAATTTAAAACTCTGTTTTAACTGGAAACATGACTCTTCCAATGTTCTGCTTTCTCTGTAATTCCCTTCTTGGAATATTGGTGTCAAGTCTTCCTGCTCTGAGCAGTGACAACTAGCACAGCTCTTCCTACAGACTTTGGCGTCCACATGGCTCAGAAAGGGCAAGAAATCAAGAAACCAACACCTGGTAGGTCCAAAACCCTGTTTGGATTTTCAGTCCATAAAGAAATGACCAAGATAAAAAAAAACCAGGCCAAGACACCCCATTTCCCTGCAGCATAATGGACAGTCCTGGCTGCACTAAGGATGGATTGGGTGGCAGAGAGGCTTCTTTGGAGCAGAAATATTCACATATGAAATGGGTGAAGATGTGCAAGGCTCAGTGGTCGTATTTCAAGTCCATCTTGACATAACAGCAATGAGAATCCCATAAACACTATACAAGAAAAAGGGCATGGAATATGGAATAAAGACCCAAATTCAGTGAAGATTATAGGTACCTGCAGCCCTACAACCACCCAATACACTACACCAAATCAGGTGAGTCTGGCAGTGCTAGTCATGCTGTGTACATGACATGTGGTCATGAGTACAGGGACATTGTCTGTTCAGACCATGCCGGGGGCCAGCTAGGTTACAGAAGAGATTTTTGTTTTCCCAGGAGAATGCCCTGCATGAAGAACAGTCACACCATGCATGTGAGTGCCCCAGTGAGTCTTCTATACCCGCAACATTTGAGTTTAAATAAATGTGATATTCCAATTGCTGAGTACTTGCTGCTCTTTTCAGTGGGAGATGCCCATTCTAATTCTAGTCCCTCAACACCAGTTCATTCATGTTGTAGAGTCCAGAAGAAATTGGAGGGACTTGTTTCAGGCTCAAACCTGTGGTTATTTTCTCTCCCCACCCAAAGTGCCAGTGTGTCCCTCTGTCACCTGCAACCTGAGGGCTGCTGTCACTGTGCCCACAGAGCCAGGGTCAGACCCACTGCAGTTCACTGGACTTTCACACAACACAAGGAGATCAGAACCAAGGGAAGGAATGGAAGAGGCACCAGTGCTCTGTTTTCACAGTGCAGGTCAGCTCCCTCATTCCCACACTACAGAGAGCTCCTTCTGTTCTCTTGCTCAGTTCTCTTCTCACTGGTTTAGTGTTTGCATCCATGACTGACTGAAGGCATTTGCTAGCACAGTCTAGGATTTAGTTGGAGCCTGGCTGCCTATAAACCCAACATTCCTACTTTTCCCAGTAATAGTTGCTCCCATTACTATCTTCCTTGCATGTTCCAATTCCAGGGCTGGGATTCACTTACCATTTTTCACCCACAAAAAGAAATAGCGGGCAACAGACATTTAATAAAGACTCACCAAAGATGTGATTAAACATCAACTTATTACCAGACATATCCCTCCACCAGGACTTTCCACCCCCCTTGAGACACTGAAGAGGACAAGGGTTTAAGCCCCTCTGGGCTTTAATGAATGCAGGGAACAAGGAGTGCTATACCACTTCCATTTGACTCTACATGGCCATTGGGCTTTGCTAAATGTCCCTCTCCAGCTAAAATTAACTGTGTATGTTGGGAGCACTTCACAGACACCACCCCTCAGGCATGCAGAGAGTTAATAAAGCTCACTGCATGCAGCACATTAAATAATAAAATGCAACTAAGGATTGAAGGCTTTATCTCAACCCCTCTCTCTGCCTTAAATCAGAGGCACAGCAAACCCCCCAGTTCTGAGTTCTTTATGTTGTTACAGGATTTATTGTGCCCCAACCTGCAAGTGGCAACAGATGAAACCTGGCCTGACCAGCTGTTTTAATGTTTCATTCCCTAATGTGCTGGGAAGTTTGACACTGAAATAAATAGTAAGAAATTCTCTCTGAAACCTCAAGAGGCTACAGCATGTGCCCCCTTCCCACTGTCTGTGTGGGACACCAGAATTAATCTCAACACTGTCCTAGTAGTGCCTGACCTGTGCCGGCACCAGTGAATGTCTGGCATTACAGAGGTGCCAGTGGACTCCCATTTCTGGGAGTGCTGCCCCATTCCTTCTGAAGTTTGTTCACTGTCACACTCTCTATCCAGCACCAAAATATCAGAATAAAATAAGTGTCATGTTGAGCCAGAAAATTATGCCAGCATCCAATGGAGAAATAATCAAAATCACAGAAATATGAAATCATAGAATGGTTTGGGTTGGAAGGGACCTTAAAGCTCCGCTTGTTCCGCTCCCCACCAGAGGGGGGAACATCAGGTTGCTTAGATCCCCCTCCAGAAAATGGAAATATAGAAAAAAAACGGAAATACAGAAAAAAAAGGAAATAGAGAGAAACAGAGAAAGAAAGGGCATCTCTCTCCTTTCACCCCGACTTGTTCCATGAATCGTGTGGTTTCACAGAAGGGTCACTCAGCTCCCCTTTCTGCAGGAATGAAGCTCCCTGTCCCTGTGCAGGCTCTGTCCCTCCACAGGGTCTGTCCCTCCGCGGGGTGTCCCCCCACCTCTCCTGCCTTGTGATCCGGCGGAGCTCAAACACAGCAGAGCTCGCAGCAAACACGGCTCCGTGTCCGGAGCAGGTACCCAGCACTCACCTGCGGCTGTCAGCCCGGGTGTCCTCGCTAGCCGAGTGCTGTGGCAGCCGCAGCTGCAGCCGGGGCTGGGCTGGGCTCGGGGCAGTGCGGGTCCCTTCGCACTGGGCCAGGCTGGAGCCTCCTCAGCCTCTCCCCCCGTGCCGCCTCCCTCCCGCCGCTGTCCCGGCGCGGTGTCGCCCGCCGGCGGAGCCGCCTGTCACAAGGCTGTTAGCCTGCGAGACATCCAGAGGATTGGGATTTTTATGGGCACTCGGGCACCTGCCCACTATTCGTTATTATTTCAGTCCATTCCAGTAATGGTGCTGAGCAAATTTGAGATGAACATAATTCTTCAGCATTTCACAAGTCAGTGGGATGGTGCTTTGTCTGTGGATTGGGTTTCCTCTTCATAGCAACTCATTACAAACTTTGACACAACTGAAGGGCTCTCAATGTTTTAAAGGAAACTGGAGTTCAACTGGTTTGAATCCCATTCCAGGAATAAGCAGGGTCCCTAACAGAACAGATAAATTGAACTTCAGATAAAAGTGGGCGGCCAAGCATGATTGAATAGGAGGCTTCTTCACATACACTCCTTTTTTAAAATAACTCCTTGAAAAGTCACATTTGTAAGGGATGAACAGAACCCAAGAACTCTTCAGAGCCGCAGTTCCCAGTGTTAATGTGAATTTATCTCACAGTGTTAATGTGAATTTGTAGCATAGACTGAGCAGTCTGAGCCTGCACTCCTGTCACACAGCCAAGAGCAGCTGCTGTTACCTATAGTCCTTTGTACACCTTTGGGAAAAAAACAGCTTTAACAGGGAATTAGGAACGAAAAGGTCAGGGTGGAAATGGAGATCAGATGCCTCAGCAGACTTGTATTAGTAAGGGCTTCCTCTGCTATGAGAATTTATCCAGTCGCCTGGAGTGATGGAGGTAAGTCTTGAGAAAAACAAGACAGAGGCTCAAAGTAAAAGACCCCAAGCAGAGAATGAAGAGATTATAGATACAGTTTCCTCAGCTTGCAGAGGGCTGTGGACACCCAAGGGTCACCCAAAGGGCTGCAGGTTGCAGACATTTCAGGTGGTTCCTTGCCCCTTTTGCCCATCTCAGGGACAGTCATGTTGGGGGAATGCCAATCACAGTCATTTCAGAGGCCAATACTCTCAGGTAGACATGAGCATATCAGTGTTTTTAAAAAGCAGATTAGGATAAAGTTCAGCTTTCTCTGTCTTGTCCTTTTCAAGAAAAACAATATGCCTGTGGGAGAGGCTGTACCTGGAGCTCTTCAAGCCTGGAAGGTGGGCAAACCCCCAGTCCCAGCATGAGACCTGCCTTGAACCACACTGGCCACAGTCCACACGAGAGGCAAGAACCTAAAGCAAACATAATATCCAAAGGTTTCGCTTCTATCTAGTGAAAGAAATCCCCCCACATGAATAAAACTGTGCCTCAGGTGCACCATGTCTTCAAATGCGTTCATAGTACAAAGGAACAGCAAAGGCAGGAAGATGAACCAGCAGGGGGACAGCAGGCTTGCCTGTACTTTAATGTACTTTCCAAATGGGAATATAATTCCCTAATTTTTACTTCAGATTCACCAGATTTTTTAGTTCAGATTCTCAGTCCCTTAATACCACAGAAGCCAGCTGAAATCTGCTCAGGTTTTCCTACCTTGCCCCTCCATAGCTAAACATCCTTCCTGTGCAGAAGAGAGCTGGGGCACAAATTGCTGAGCTTGTACTGTAACAGATTTAAGCCAGGAAGTGCAGGTGACACATCCCAAAGATCATATTTACACACCTTTATGCACCTTTACAGTCAGCAAAACACAGAAGGTCCTATTTAATGCAGTAGAAGAGAAAAAACGTGCTTCAAAAAACAGAGAAGTACTGACAACTCATGAGATGCTGAAGTCATTCTGATAGACTTGAAAATATTTCCCAGTTATGAGACCTTAGAACCCCAAAGGGCAGCCTTATGTAATGTGCTTTACTTAGCAATCCTCTGACATTGGCCTTCCCAATAAAACAGTGCAAGGATTTGTAAGCCTGGATATTCCTTTGCCTCTGACAGCCTCTTAAAGATTACTTCCCATCAGACATATGAGAGACTCCACTGGAAACCCACCAAACACTGCATCTGAGCTGACCTGAGCTTTCAAATTCTAATTTCATCGCAAATCAACAGGTGGTTATTGGTTGCCTCAAAATGGCATTTGTCAGGAATGAAAATTCTTTGCCAAAAGAAGCCATTCAGTGTTATTTACAACACAGATTCTGTTACTCTTCCATGGGGTATTATCATCAAACACTGTTGATTCAGCCAGCCCTGGCCCTCTCCCCTTTTCTGTTTGAATGCAGCCATTAAATTGTCTTTTAGAAGTTGTTCTGAGGGCACAGAACCCCCTCACTTCTCCATCAAATGAGGACAATACACAGAAATGACTCACTCGTGCATGAAGTCTGAGAACTCTGAGTGTTTTCTGTGACAGGCTAAACACAAATCCCCTCTGTGGTCTTCTCAAGCTTCATGCTCAACGTGGAGTCCCAAAGAAGTGGCCATGGACACCAGAGGCAGTTGTACACATTGTCACAATCGTCATATGCCAGAAAACCTTCTGACCCCCAGCATATTGTGTCAACAGAAGTGTCCTACACTCAGACACCACAGCACTGTTTGAGATCCAAGCACATGCTCCACAACAACCCAGGATGCAGCTGGTGGCAGAGCACCTCTGAGGGGACAAATATCTATTTTTTATGACATTTGCCACCTCTCAAGAAGCCATCCAGTGTGACACATCACAGTCCCTTCAGACACCTGAGCTTGTACAATTCACTCTCCCTTTAAAGGCCACACTCCTGCTGGGAGCACTGGAAGTCTTGGTTGTGGAGAGGCTGATCCTATGGAGAATCAGCCCAGCAGCTGAACGACCTGTCCAGAGCCAGGAGTTCAGCACACACCTGGACATGAAGTGAAAGATACTGAAATACAGAAACTTTACCAGGGAAAGTCAGGGGATCTACCCCCTCCATTACCCTCTCCCAGGGAGGAAAGCCAAAGTCCCTTCCTAGCTGTCCTACAGCCTTGGACCAAAGGGCTGGGTGCACCTATGGGGCAGAGAAGTTACTGCAGCATCCAAAAGTATTGGGAGCCTTCCACAGGGTTCAGCTGCAAACAGGGTCATTGTCACCAGAGCTTCTTTTCAACTGTTGTCCCTTTCACCCACCCCTCAGCCATCCACTCCCACCAGATCAGTAATCATACCTTCTGAACAGCAGCAGGGGCACATGGGAATGCTCCTAGAATTCAGTCACTTTAAGATGAACCAACACCTAAACACCAGGGATAACCAAACTGGGAGAACCAATCTGGGTTTCCAATTCCCCTCTTCCAGGCTCCTTCAGGTGGAATTAGTCCATGCCAAAGGCAATGTCCTAAGCTCACCTGAGCCAGTCCCAGAGCCAGAGAGGACCCTGCTCTTGTGAGCCCTGACTGCTCTTGGGGTAACCTGAGCTCCTACACCAGCACAAACCAGCCCAGATGACACCCAGCAGTGCCCAGCCTACAAGTGCTGCCTTGGGCCCTGGCCCAGGGCAGGTCTGGCATCACCCTGTCCCTCTGGCTTGGCTGGCACTTGCAGGGTCCCTGATGGTCTTGTGAGGGCTTTGACCACGTCATGAAGGCAGCTGAATGTTTTGTCCCAACACAGGCCATGGCAGCCAAGTATGACAGGGACCCAATGTGAGCACTGCTCACTGCCAGGCACAGGGCCAGGTCAGGAACCTCAGCAGGAAAGAGCCTGTAAGAACTGGGTGTTGGGGAGCTGTTCCTTGAGGGAAGGGGCAGCCCCAGCAGGGGCAGGATAGGAACCTTACTGAGTAGGTAAATTCAACCCAGCACCTGAAGGGGATGAGCAGAGAAGGGATGGTGACAGGCTCCATCAACTGTCTCCATCAACAGTCCTGTGATCACCAAAAGCCAGGGAAGAAGTCAGGTCCAAGGTCAACATGGGAAGGCCAAACAATTCAGGAAAAGCTGGAAACTGGTGCAACTGCAGCAAAGCACAGGAAGGGGGTGAAGGCTCAGGCCTGATTTTAAGCAGAGCCCCTTGGCCACAGGCAGAGGTGTAGGAAGGGATCCCAACTGAGGTTGCTCAGGGCAATTAGGCCCCAATTAGTGCCCTCACAGCCCTATCCCTGGATTCCAGGAGAACATTTCTGTGACCCATCAGCTCACCCAAGTCTTGCACAACTGGAGCTCTCAGAACCACACTTCAAACTCAGCTCCCTCCCCTCCAACTCTCCGTAACCTCATCTGCCCCAGTGGTGGTTCTGCTCTCCTGCTGGTTTCCAGGCCTGGATGGTCTCTCTATCCTCTGCCCGTCTGTGCCCTCAGGAACATGTACCCATGTGCCCTCCCCGTCCATGACTGCTGGGAAGGGCAGGAGAAGAGCTCTGGAAAGAGGCAGGGAGCAGGCAGGGAAGGCACCCAGCAATGGACAGACAGTCAAGCAAACAGGGATTTACCTCCCTCTTTTCTCACTACCCAGCATGTGACAGGAAAAACTGTCCCATTTCATGAATGTGGCATTCCTTACTTTGGAACTGAAGAGGAAAGTCCTTTTTTGTTGGGAGTTTCTGTTGTTCTGAGATATCCAAACTGAGATGTTGCTCTCTTCCATGCTTTCTCAGTCTCTAGAAAGAATCTAGGAGATCCCACTGTCTTGACTTTTAAAACCATTGCAAGACTTTTCCCAAGGAATTAAATTTGATTCTTGTGTATATACAGTGAATGCTCTCCAGCACAGAATTCCCCATCCAGGTTCATCCCTGCAGGTGCAGCTACTGCCCTGCTTTCACACTAATGCTGACTTTCAAAAGTGTCACAGGCAGCAATCCTTCTGTTTAGGATCAAAGTTGCAGCAAGAAAGATCTCAGATGTCTCTGACAAAGTAGTTCCTTGCTAGGGCTATGTTGTGAAGCTGAACCAGCTGTGGACCCAACCACAGGAGTCTCCTTTTGCCAGTTATTTCTCTACCCCAGGGATAAGCCAAGCCCAGAACTGGAAATGCCCAGGAAGATCATGGTCAGATGGCTACGTGACCTGGCCCAGGCAGTGGGAGAAAATGAAGCCACTTCAAGACTCCTGAAGATGCAAAACTTCATTTTTCAAGTCATCTCAGTTTGAAGCATCCAGACCTAAGACGTACTGAGTACCTGGAGCCTTCCCTGACATCACTGGAATCATCTGGATGCACATCTCTTGGTGCCTGCATGCTGGGAAAACCACTGAAATACATCTTGGTGCTAAGGGGTACCTGTATTTGATCCTGAGTGAATGAAAACTTTCTGTGGTAAAATAAATCACCTTCCCCTCCTTTAATGGCTCACACTGACCTTTGTCACCTTGTTGCAACATTATTCCCTTCAACACAGCTGAGTTTGCAACTGCCTGGGAAAAGTAGAGTCTCTGAATATGAACAGGCTGATGATCTCATGTCTGCAGCCCAGTTTACAAACTGTCTCTGGCAGTTTCCAGGAGTTGGTCTTCCTGGATTGCTTTGGTGAACCACAGCCACACACACTGTGCGTTTTCCACCCGCAGGCATGTCCTGCTGTTCCCAGACAGACTGACAGGCAGGCTCTGGGCTGGGGAGGGACACAGTGACCAGGTCACTTTTCAGGGAGATGGATGGATGGATGGATGGATGGATGGATGGATGGATGGATGGATGGATGGATGGATGGATGGATGGATGGATGGATGACTGAAAGGAGCAGGATAATGTCAGGGGTGCTGATCCATCCTGGTCAGACTGGAAGAAGGGAGGAAAGGAGGGGTGGGTGTCAGAGAGGGATCCTGTGTCAGGACTGTGATGGATGAGGGAGATCTGTCTTCTGGGAAGAGTGGCTGGGGCAGACAATGCCAGTGCCAGGAGCTGAGCAGGAGGAAACCAGACCCACGCAAAGGCCCTGATTAACCCTGCATTGAGACATACCTGGGCTGCTGCTCTGGGTCAAACTGAAGGGCAAGCAAATTGCTCATAGTTTGGGCACTTCCAAATCCAGCATGTTCTTGTCAATCTCTTGGACTGACAGACAGAATGTCCCAAGTGGTTCAGGGCTATGAGTGACCATGACAGTGAATGGGTCATGCTCTCATTCATGTGCTCTTCAGCTTCATTCAGCTTATTTTTCATAAGCTGAATCTCTCATTTTACACTCGCCACTTACTCCTCTCCTTGCACCGAGCAAGTTCCAGTTTGAGGGTCTAACCAGTGCAAAGTTTCTTCCCCACAGTGACCACAGAGGGGCTGAGCTGTCTGAGCAGCCCTCAGTAGAGAGGAGAAGGGGAGAAACCTCACATGTTTATCACCAAAACCAGCTGACCTAAACTCTTCAGTTCCACTACCAGTCTGGACTCCCTCTGGCTTCTCTGGCCAGCTGGGTCACACTGACAGTTGCCAAATCCTTGCTGGAACCAAGAATGCACTGGTGAGATGCTCTCCTGGTCATCCTTTCCACCCCTTTCATGGCAATATTGAGGGACTTGGATCCCACTCCAAACCGGCAGCAGAGCAGAGAGTGAGCTGCTGATGCAGGCAGGTCAATCCAGCCAAGAGAATGAGATTCTCAACAACCCAGAGGAAAACTCTTAAGGAGCTCTAAAAAGCAGGGAGCAATCCAATAAACCATTGACTGCTGCTGCTTACCTTCTGCAAATATATGAAGACAAAATTTCTGGGCTTTCTGCATGTTTGTCTTTCAAAACACAATTTTACCTCTCTGTCCCATACATCTACACTAAAAATCTGGCTTTCTCTTCCTGGTGTAATAGTATTTTCCCATCTATCCCTCATCTTCTAAGTGGGTATCTGATATTCCAGGTGCCTTTCTTGTCCCTGTTCTCCCTCTTTATTTATCCTGCTGGACAATTTGTGTCTCCTTTGTAGCTTATGAACATACACCTCAATGATAAGGGCATTGAGATCTGCAGTTTGTCTTCTCTGGAATGGTTCTGGCCTCCTTCCTGACTCTCTAGGTATGCCTGCAAAAATAGCACAAGTGCATCACTCACTGCTGACCACAGCCTTGAGAAATAAACTTCCTTAAACAACAAGCCACAGCCATCTGCGGCAGAAGCCAAGACTCACTGGCCTTGCCACATGCCACAAAGGTCACCAGCCCCAAACTGCCCCAGCAGACAGGACAGAATGCCAGAAGTAAAGGACATATAAATCTAATGACTGTCAGCTTAACTATGTCAGCTGATTGCTGAACTCAACCAAAGGGGGAAAGGAGAAAGATTGGCCCTAGTTTAACTTTGTAAGTCTCAAGGAATTGGGACCCTTTTCAACACAATTGGGTTTTAGCAGTTTCTTAAATGTTTCACCCAGGAAAGTTTATTTTATTCTCAGCTTTGTGGTGTATCAGTGAAACCATCCACAGGTCCCAGAAATGGTCAGAAGGCGGCAGGAAAGCTGGGAGTTTCCAGAGAACATCTGACGCCTGTAGGATTTATTTATCTGCTGTAATTCTTGAAAAGCATTTTTTATTTGCCACTTTACATTGCCCTAAGCATTGTTTCCAGATATGCAAAGGCAAAGCACTCCTACAAGGCTCAGGGTTAAGCAAAGTCACACAATCACAGAATCATTTAGCTTTGTCAGCTGGAGTCATTTAGATGTGAAAAGCCCTCAGAGATCATTGAGTCCAATATTGCCTCAGCACTGCCATGTTTCACCACTAGACCCTGCCCACATGTTTTTTGGACACTTCCAGGGATAGTGACCCCCCACTGCCTTGGGCAGCCTGTTCAGGCCTGGTGAAGCTGAAAGACACCTGGCCTTGCAGGTGACAGAGAGATGCAGCTGGGTCACTGATGGTCACTGAACCATGGAGGTGGCAGTGAACGGGGACTCTGGAGGTCCCCAGTCCATCCTCCTACTCGTGGCAGGACTATCTGGAACACCAGATTGGAGCAGCCAAAGCTTTTCCACTGAGTCTCAGCAAACACCCCAAACTCTCACAAGGATGGAGATTCCCCCTCTCTCATGACCTGTCCCAGGTCTGCATTAGCTTCCTGGAGAGGCCTTTTCCTAGTGCCAACCTGAACATCCTGTGATGGAACTTGTGGCCATTGCCTGTAATAATTTGGAAGCACAAAGAAGAGTTTGCCTCTCTGTTCCCTCTCTGACCACCCTTGCTCTGCTGGCCACATGTCTCTGGATTTAGCCTGGCGTGCAGCGCTTTATGATGGGCACACAGAGCTGGTTCATCTTCAAGCTGGCACCCACCCAGGAACATCTCCTGTCCAGGTGGAATCGTTGCGCTAACTTGAAGCGGTGAACATGAGATGACAGTGATGTTTCTGTGTATAGCACAAAACTGCAGAAACTTGCTTTGTTAAATGTGTGGAAATGGATAAAGGGCTAAAAGGAGGGAACAAAAATTAATACAAGAGAGTTCAAGGTAAAGGTTGGAGTGGCAGTGCCTATCAGCAAAGGCATAACATGAAGGACAAGCACTGCAGAAAGGAGAACTCCTAAACTGAAAACCATCCTGACAAATCATCTCCCATTAGGCAGTTTGGAGGTGGAAGGTTCCAAACCTCAGCATGCCAGAGTCAGGGATTTAGGATTCCTGGTAACATTTCTCTTCTAATGATTTTGCTTACCAGAAAGTCTGTCATTAAGGCCTTGTGAGGAATTGCTGTTGTGCTGCAGTCTGATATCAGCTATTATTAATAACGAGGGAGTCCTGGCCTATGAAAGCAATACATTTGGCTGTGCTCAGAGAAGATCCATATACTTCCATCTGCATTCAGTAGGGAGGAAACCATGAATGATCAGGTTCCTCTGACCTTGTACAGGTGCTCTGAAGATGCCGCTCCTGCCAGGGAGCTGGGTCTATTGCTATACTCAAGGGCCTGACTCTGATCCTCAAGTTTTTTGTCACAGTATGAAGTCAATTTTAAGTATAAGACCATAGTTCAGCTGTTTCATCCCTGATCTGGGGCAGATTTTCATCTCCCTCGTCCATTTTCATCTCTCTCTTGAAATCTGCTGGTTTCCTTCATTTCGAGGTTCCATAGTTTCCTGAGGCTTCAGTCTGAGACTTACTTAAGTGGAGATGCTCACATATGAAAGACTCAAGCACAGGGACCTCCACACCAAACACAGATGGAAAAAAAAATAGGTTATTTTTATTTGTACTGTGACCTTGATTCCCCAAGGTACTCTCTTCACATCTTCCTCACACCTATAGATTCTGTCATGTTTCTTGTCCTGATGAGTCTGAGAAGAGATGTTTTACCAGCTTTTTGCCTGTTCCAACCTGGTCTGTTTGCAAAGCCTGGTTAAGTGATTAAGTAACAATTTACAAATATCAGCCTAGGTCGGACAGTACAAATTCCTTAACACAGTGAAAAAATCTAGACCAAAAAAAGAAGATGAAATGGGTCGACTCTGAAGCACTGAGGGGGTGAGAATATGTGAAGCCTCCATTTTAAATCATAATGATGGCAAAAATGGTGACAACAAAGCTGACTTGAGAACAGAGGACCCAGGAATGAAAATCACCATGAGAGCGTGGATGGAAAACTCCATGTGCAATTCCAGCACGAGCTGGTAAGTAATGCTGTTAGGGAAATATTAGTGCCAGCTTTTGATCTCAATTTTTGAGGCCTCCACCACAATCCAGGAAACATGACTGTTTGTCCATGCTGAAAACCAAATTTCTCAAGCAGGAGGATGTGTGGAGGTAGCACCATGGGCTGCTCAGTTAATGGAGGGCAAGTTGTATCAAAATAGAATGAGTAAGGTTACTTTGTTCAGCCCAACAAAAGAGAGATGGGTGATAAAAATATTAAATATCTTACAAAGGTAATTACCAAAAGGGGAGACAAGGTGTGAAAAGGACAAAGAAAATAATTGTCCATAAATAGGAATATCAGGAGACTTTTAACCACCGGATGTGGTTATGCCAGCCTCCTGGTTGGAATAACAACATGTAGAGTCTGACAGAGTTACCATAGATTTATTTTATAACGGGAACTCAGTGTCACAACTTTCTGCCACTCAAATTCAGAGGCCTTTTCTAAGGTCAGGAGATCTAGGAGGACAAATGGCCAGGAGATACTAAGCTCAGAAACTCTTGGCTGCAGTAAATGCCAGTTGGGGGTGACTTGCTATACAGCTATTTTGGCAATCTGTTGTCCTGACTCCTGGACAATTCTCTTTCAATTGCCAGCCTACAGTGAACTGTGTGCACAACACGATGGCCCCCATGTCCCAACCCAGCAGCAGGGCCATGGGGAGAACTCTGGCTACCCCAGTGCACTCATTTTGCTGAACGAGGCAGTGTCACAGCAGGTTTCCAGGCTGCCAACACCCTGCCAGAGAAGCCCTTGGAAAGAAGGTTCCAGTTCTTACTCCCTGTAAGACCTCCACATCCTTTAGACAGAAATCCCAGATGGGTGTTTCATCCAAACAGAAATACACCTTTTGTGTGTGTCTGTTCCCTGCTGTGATGGTTCTTCCACCGTTTGTGAGTGGGTGCCTCTGACAGCATTTCATGGGACCTGCTGGGGGCTCTGGGGCCTCAGAATCACCACTGCTTCATGGGGTTCATGACTCTGCTGACTTGTGATGGAGAATGTGGGAAGCTGTGACCAAGAAGTGTCATCTCCTCCCCACTGTACACCCAGCTGAGACCAGAGCTGAGAGCAGAGCTCCTGCCCCAGCACCCTGCACCCAGGGGCTGTGTCCCTGCTGCAGACCGTAAATTACCCATAGCCAGCTTTAACACCTCAGCAGAGTTATGCCCAAAAGCTTTCAGTCCCAGCAGCTCTGGAAGGGGTCAGTGCCTCTGCCTGTCCAAGCAGGTGTTGATAATAAGGAAATGCCACCCCATGACGAGGGGAATTTTAGAAGCTGTGAGGAGAGGTCACAGGCAAGGGAGGGCAGTGCAGGTGGCTGCACCCACTGACTGCCCTGGGCACTTGGCCTCAAGGACAGAGCTCTCCCTGCAAACAAATCCCTGGCAGAGCCTGTGCCAAATACAACTGCTACAACAGCCTTTGGGCCATGCCTTATGGTTCGGAATGGTCTGCTGCAGCATAAATCTGCAGACTTCCCTGAGGAGGTGAGAGACGCAGAGCTCTTGCATTGTTTCACTTGGGATATGAGCATTCCTGAGGCAAAGGCTGGAAAAATCTGTCACTGTTGGACATGCAAAGACACACACAGACACTTTAGTAAAGAAAGCATAAAACTATTTATTAAAACATCTGACTCTATATTTATAGTATTTCCACACAAAAATTAGAGGAGAAGGGTGACACCTCTCCCATCCCATTGGTCAAGACAACTGCCCATCAGTTGTTTTTTACTCTAGAAAAAAGTATGTAACCAACCTAATCTTTACATAAACATGCTTCTAATTATACCACCCATGTGTGAGAAAAAACTACGAACTATGAAAAACATCCAACTATAAAGTGCATCAGAAAACTGCAGAAAATCAGAGCAACAAAACTCTTTCTCCAGATTTAAAAAAAGACCACACAAGACACAACCATTCTACAGTCCACAGTTCCTTCTGGAGCTACAGGGAGCATGCAGAAGCTCTCAGTCATTTCCCTGTGTTTGGTGAGATACACTGAACAATTTCGTTGTGAATCAAAGAAGTCTCAGTGTCACCATTCAGAAAGAAAATTCAGCATGGAAACAGCAGAAAGCAAGCCAAATAAAAGTCTTTTTATACTCATAAATAATGTTTTCTCACACTCCATCATTCCCCAGAGGTGAGGAACGGCCTTGCTTTGATTACTCTGGATAAAGTGGGTGAAGGGGACCCAGGATGAGGTGCTAAGACCAGGGCCATGCTAACGAAGCTCTGGCACAGCCCCATCACCACCTGCAGCACTTGGCTGTTTGTGCGGATTCCCTGTGAGTACTCGGGGTAACCCCTGAGTTTCCAGCACACACATTCCAAATGAAATGAACCAGCAGAGCCTCTATTCCCACCAGTGCCAGAATCCACCTGCCTTTCATGCCCCACTCCCTTCACAGGACTGCAGGAAGGGAGCTAGCCAGGGCCTGCTTAAGCTGAAAATATTAAGAAAAATTTCTTCAGAGGGTGGTCAAGCGCTGGCACAGCTGCCCAGGGCAGTGGTGGAGTCACCATCCCTGGAAGTACCCAGAAAACAAATAGATGTGGAGCTTAGGGATGTGGGTTAGTGATGGTTTGTGCAGAGCTGTGTTAATGGTTGGACTGGATGATCTTCGATGTCTTTTTGGCATAAATGATTCCTGGCTCATGGTCAGGGCTGCTGGGGGCACAGGATCTCTAGCCTGAGTACTGTTGGTCCTGAGAAGATGCCACTACTGCTCCTGGCTTTTTCTTTGCACTGACATGTCCATACTGTGCTCTCCAGGTCTCCTATTTCCAATGGTGTAGGACAGTTAACTCCATGCTAAAGCTAAGGATTGACCCTGTAGAGGAAACCCCAGAGCTGGGAAGGTGTAATCCCATCCCAGTCTCCAAGAATAGGCCACTGAAGCAGGTCTCTGTTCCTCTGCCCTACAGTCTGTGTGAGGAGGGCCTCCCCTGAACCATGAGTTACAGCACACAATTAGTTCCACTGATCCTGAGTCTCCCAGTAAAGTCCTGGCAAACGGCCCTTCCTCCCACTTCTCCCTCATTAGGCTGTTCCTTCCTTGCTTGGTCTTTAATTAGCTTGTCATCAGCAACTTGGCCTGGACTGAATACGCTGCATTGTCCCAAATAAAACTGTAAGACAGATGGGACACCAAAGCAGCAAGAGAGGAGGGCAAGAAGACTTGCAAAGCTATCAATATATGTCTGACTGCAGGGACAGGTTTGTTAGGGGCAGCAGTAGGATTTCATCTGGCTTGGGCAAACTGGGGGTGTTCAAACTGTAGACTGGCTGAGACCCACCAACCTAATTTCAGTAAAACCCAACCTAAGTCCAGCACAGGGAGAGACAAACCCCAGGAAAACCAATGGCCTTAAAGAGTGAAGCTGTTTATTGGGACATTGAAGTTGTCAGGAAAATTAATCCACAAACACCAGAGGTTTATGTCCGAAAAGGAGACAGAAGAGTCCTGTTATTTTATTCTAATAAAGGGAGAGGTCATGGGGCATTTCCCCTGGGGTCTCTCAAATTTTTAGAGGATACAGCCACCTAATTTCCCAGCTCATTTCCCTCTCTCTTTCCCCATTGGCTGAGGTACTTGAGAGGTACAGACTTCCTGAATCACCTCATACAGACCCCCTTCTAAAATACACCCCACTCCCCTCATTTTCTTTTCCTATGGGATTTATGGTTCCTCCCATTGTTTCTTTCATCTCTGAGTATCTAGCTTTACCCACACTTAGTTTGTAAAGACAGATCCCTCTCATTCCTTTCAAAGTGAAGTGCTCAACCTACCCACTTGGCTTGGAGCAGCTTCAAAAGGAAGCGTCACACCCTTGATTCTCTTTTTCCCCTGGTTAAGAAGCCAACCGGTGGCCTCAGATCCCCTCTTCCCTGTATTTTGCAGGAGGTTTATTCTCTGTGTGGTGCACACGGAGCTCACAGACACTCCCTGGCGCCGCTGCAGAGCCTGGAGCCAGCACACCGGAGGGGACGGGGCAGCAGCAGTGCTGGAGGGGAGAGCAGCCCAGCAAACTGGCACCTGTTGTCAGGCAGAAGCCAAGGCTTGTGTCAGCCTGCTGAAAATGTTTCCCCTTCGACCTTGGCGACCTTTCCCATCACACTTTATGAGGCACACTGCTCCCATTAAGTGCCACTTGATCCTCTGCTAATGCAGCAGTTATGAAAGGCCCAAAGCACTTGTCACTAGGATAAACACCTTCCGAGTGGGAGAAGCTGCGGGGAAGGGGCACACACACCCTTCCCTCTGCTCCCTCACATCCCTTCCCTGTCTGTCCATCATCACTGTCACAGTCTCTGGTTTGGAGCAGGAAAGCTGAGCATGGCTGCAGCTGCCAGGGCCTGAACGATTACACAGTGAGGGGCTGCTCAGGCTAGTCAAACATTGCCCTGCAAGAGAAGGATTCAGGACACAACACTGGGTGTGAACTTCCCCTTCAATCCTGCGGATCACACAAGCTCAACCAGCTGCGATGGGGACAAGTCCTGCTGTGGCCACCCCTGTCCAGTCAGGGCCCGCAGCCCTCTGCAGCTTTAGCCCGCTCAGGAAAAAAGGCTCAAGGTGTTATTGATGAAAATGAGGCTCAGATTTTTCAAAAAAAGCCAACGTGTTTTTACTTAAGCAAACAAAAAAAACCTGCAAGAGGTGGAGGCCCGAGATAAGCTCAGGTCTCACGCAGCAAGCCAGAACAGCAACAATCGCAACAACGCAACGACCCAACACGGCCCGGTGCTCCTCTGGATACCGAGTTCCGCAGGAGAACCCTGAGCTCAACTGAACTCCCAACTTTATACTCCCCTTATGTCCAGGACTGGTGAGTTTGTGAATCCGTTCCATGACTGGCCCGTTCTGGGGTGGCTATTGGTTGTTATCATTGTTCATCCCTGACCAATCGTTTCTCCAGCGCGTCGAGCGCTTGGTCAGGTCTTTCACCAATCCTCAGCAAAGTCCTGGTGTTGCTGATCGATGCGATGGTTTGGCTTGTCATGCCCTTCTTGGATTACCTTCCCCCACCATATCCTGGACCCCCTTAAAGCCAATATTGAACAACAATCCCTTCCACTTCAAAAACAGTAAACTTCTCTTCCCCCAAAATTACAGTAACTTATTCAACATCAATTCCGTAAGATTTAACTCCCACTTATAACAAAGGTATGCCAGGGAAGGTTGGACATTAGGAGGAATTTCTTCGCAGAAAGGGTTACTAAACATTGCAAGGGGCTGCCAAGGGAGCTTTGGAGTCCCCAACTCTAGAGGTACCCAAGGAACAGCTGGATGTGGCACTCAGTGCTCTGGGCTGGTTGACAAGGTGGGGGTTGGGCATAGCTTGGACTTGATGATCTCAAAGGTCTTTTTCAACCTAAATGATGCTGTGATTCAGTCTCAGGGGAAGCATAAACCCACCTTCCCTGCTGCAATTCTCCTTGGCACTGCCCTCAGCCTTCACAGGTGCAGCTAGGACGTTTCGGTGACCTGAGCAGGATCTCCAAGGGGCTGGCACTAATGGAGGGTAGATGGGCACCACTGCCCTGCAGGACTTGCCCAAAGAAAAGAAGAGCTTGAGGATCAGGGTAGCCTGCTCAGAGTACAAACAAGCTGCCAATAATGTCCTGCCAGCCGGCCCCTTCCCACTCCTCATCATGCTCAAAGGAGTGACCAGCACCAAGGAATTTTGTCAGCCCTTTGAGAAGGGTTACTAAATTGATTCTTCTACCCCAGAACAGGACACATGGAATGTCCAGGACTCAGCCCTGTGGAAAGACCCCCAGAAAAGGGACTGACTTTGGAAGAAATAGCACACATGGGCAGATTTTAGTGAATGGAAGGGTTTTCAGCATCCACACGGAAATATTTGTCAAAGAAGAAAAAGCAATCAAATTAAATCCCTTTCTTTTCCAGAAGCTCTGGTGCTCCAGCCCTGGCTCTCTGAACTGTGTCAGAGGCCTGGGTCTCAGGGAGCAAGAGAACTGTCAACAGAAGTATCCGAGGTGTTTTCAGCAGCTGTGATGGATGGTGACAGTAGCAGCACTGTGGGCTGTGGGTTACGTGGGTGGGGAGTGCTCAAGGTGTGCACATTTGCCTTCTCCCTGTCTGACAAGGGCTGCATGGGCTGAGATTGCTTTGGGGCAAACAAGAACTGAGTCAGCAGGAACACTTTAGTATTATCCTGGGTTTGAAATTAATCCCTTTTGGACCAGACATCAGGGGGTCTGCTGGTCACTAATCCCTGTGCAAGGCCTTGAATCATGACTGTGTCACAAAACAGAAACACAGAAGGGAAGAAACTTTTGAAGTCTCTAATCCAAGACAAAACTCTTCAAGAGCTCTACCTGCTCAGGCATTTTTGGCCCTTGTGGGAGCAAACATTAGAAACAGCAGTGGTTTGTAGGATCACAGTTCTCTGCACAAGTGAGAGCTGGATATTATGAACACAATGGTGATCCCTGCTCCTGGGACACCCTGCAGAGCTGGGACCACTCCTAGGGACTATCTGGTCATTCCTGTATTACCCATCATGAGCATTTCCCAACAAGGAAAGCCTGGGAAGGGGCTATGAAATCTGCCTATTACAGCAAGATAATTTTTCAGGAGAATTTCCTCTGTTATCTAGCAGTAATGGGGGCAGTAAAAGAGACTCTCTCCACTGTCTTTAAATCTTTGCACAGGAGGTATTTCTGCCCATCTGATCTGTGGCTGAGTGTTCCCCCCCAGTTTTCCCTTGCACGGAAAAGACAAATTACACAGCTCTGGGAGATCAGCTTGTTAAAGCAATAAGGGAGTGAAGTAATCTTAGCCCTCAGGAAAAGTGTTCTGACATGTGACTGCCTCCATATGGCGATAACAGGGTATAATTTATATGGGTAGAAATCCCTCTTCCCACTCTAACAACATTTTGTTTGCTTTGTTCCAAATAATGAGCCCACTTGTGCCCTGGCATGGTTCAGAACACATGTGCAGAGTTCCTAACCCTAGGCAACGACAAGAAGTTTTACCAGTTCAAACAAATATCCCTGCCTCACCAGGGGAGCTTCAAATGTCTCACTTTCCTACCTGCCAACATTGGAACTCCATAAATAGGGCCAACTGGGAGAGGAGCTGGGATGTGCTCTGCTGCCCACGAGATACCTGTAAGGCCAGGACAGATGGCTGGGGGAAGCTCAGGGTAAGGAAAGAGCACAGCAGCAAGCAGGAGAGGCCTGGCCCCCAAGGCTGGGGCAGCCTGGTGGATCACTGAGCAATCCAGAGCTCCCCCTGGAGCAGGCTGGCTCTGGGCATTTCTCTGCTCTCACAGCACCTCTGCACTGCTCCAACACCTGCAGCAAGACTCCAGTGGAGGCTTCCCATCCCTGCAGCAGACTATGGTTCAGGACATGCTACGAACATCCAGTGCAGTGCTTGCTGACGTTGCTGTCAGTCTTTCCATCCCTGCCAGTGCATTCCGAAGCAGGACATGACCACTTCCTGCCAGCACCTTCCCATAACCTACCAGTTAGTAGGTTAGTTAGATGCCTGCTGGCACAGCAGCTCCCACCCCCTTTCCCAGCACAAGGGCTGCTCTCAGAGGTTTGTGATTCCCAGCACTGTAGGTCCCCCATGTTTCCACAGAAAGGGTAAGCACAGCCCTCCACAGATGTTCTTCCTACAGCCATGGGCTGAATTTTACTCTGCATTCCACACCCCTCCTAGCCCTCTGTCACTGAGCCCAGAACAGCAGTGGAAGGAAATGGGACTTTCAGCTCACTCCCACTGTTCCTGAGCCCATCTATTCCACAGGGCCAGTAAGTCTAGAACCATCCAGCACAGCATCAGTGATGTGGAAGCACTCACTGGTGATGTGTCCCATTTGTACAGATCATTCCTGTCAAAAAACACCACTTGGAACCAACTCTTGAAATAATCCTGCCCAAAGAGAAAGTCAGCACAGCAGAAATGCAGAGCAGGTTCTGTGTCCAGGCCCTCCTTTGTCTTTCCTCCCAAGGAGAAGGCTCTTTGACAAGTAGGGAATAACCTCTATCCAATCAGGGCCTGCATGCTGGAGAAGCTGTTAATTGCCTCTCGAAGTCTTCTGTCAGCAACATTATCTTATCCTGCTCTGTGAGACTGGCCAGGGATTGTCCTGGTTAGTGGCTGCAGTGGGACATGGAGAAGGGGAAGGTGAAATTGATATGAGAAATAAAACCTACGGCAGCAAGCAATGCTAATCAAAAAATCGTGAGGGAACCAGCATTCCAAGGAGGAGGGAATGCTGGGGGAGGAAAAGCATGGACCTCTCTTGACAAAGGTCCAGGTCATTTTAAAAGGACCCAAGGAATTATATTTTAGTGTCTATTTTTAATACAACCTACACATGTGCTTAGAGCACTGCCTACCATGCCACTATCTTGTTACTTCCCAAATTAGCAGCAAAAAGATTAATTTAGACAGGAGGGAATAATTTTTAACAAAAGTGTCACTGCCTTCTGGGGAAGATGACCTGAAAAGATCATGTCCAGGGAAACCCCACAGCACAGACAATCCCTCAGGGCTAGGAGTCCCACAGCTGGAAACACAACAGTGTGGGGTAGTTCAGCACAGCTGGGTGACTGATGATGATGTCAGATGAGTGTAAAACAACACTTTAGTTGAGCATAAATATATGTTTGTCACTATAGCTGACAACAAAGGTCTGTGGAGATAAAAATGAGCAGTGGGAGCCTTCAGCAGCTTCCCACCTGCATGTCTGTGTTTGCTTTTCTGGTTTACATTTTATTTCATCCAAGCAATACAGAAATGAAAAGCTTGTGCTCATTCCCTGTCCCTTTTCCAAGGGCTGCAAAGCCCCTGACAAACTCCCAGCCCTCTCTGGGCTGAGCCCTACAGGACACTACCAGCTTCCCTGGCTCTTCTCCTCCCTGAGGTCAGCCCTGCAGGGAGAGGCAAAACTCCCAACCACACTGCTGGATCCACAGGGCCGACTCATTTGGGCCCCTCAAATTAAAGGCTGATGGCAGAGCTAAGAAAGTGCAACATTTAGTTGTATTGAGGGAACCTGCCCTCCTATTAACATTTTGTGTTCTCTTCTGTGCCAGAGGAAATGAGTACATACTTTACTTGCACTGAAATTACTTCCTCCAAACACAATTGAGTCACTTCTCCAAGTCTCTACTAAGGTTTCTGGAGAGTATCCTGCTCCAAGGGGGGCAAATACAGGTGGGATCCTATAACCACAGTGTCCTCCTAGTCCCATCAAACAGAGAAATTTATCCTGCCCAGGGGTCTCCCCAGGAATTCTTTTATCCTTTCTGAAACAGAGCAGTTGTTTAACAGCAGCTCAGCATGGCAGGTCAGAAGATGATGATTTGGGTATCCACTTGGGAATTTTTAGGGAAACAAAACCCCAACTGCAAATTGGAAGAAGGCTGAGACATGTGGTCCAAAACTGCACTGAGCAACCCTTCCAAACCATAGATCTTGGCTATAAAGTGCCCTGAAGGCAGTGACCTCTACTAGAAAATACTTCCTTTGTTTCACATGTAGAATTTTCCCCCATTGTGCCTGCAGTTGGGACAAGTGAATGAATCTCTTGTTTTACTTTGTTTGTGTGCGTGGCTTTTGCTTTACTTATTAACTGATTTATCTCACCTATAAGATGTCTCACTTTCACTCCTCTGACTCTCTGCCCATCACACTGTGAAGAAGTGAGCCAGTGTGGGGCTGGGTTAAACCAGGACACTCACTGGGAGGCAAGAGGGGCTCCTGACCATCAGCCCAGCCCAACAGCTCCAAGCTGGCCAGGTTTAAGGAGCAGTCACAGCATGAGGTGTACTGGGGTGACTGCAGCCCTCCAGCACAACCTTAGAAAGCAAAACCAAGCCCCAGAAGGCCTGATGCCAAAAAGACACTTAGGCATAATTGTTCATGCAATTCCATCAAAAAGTCGTGGAGAAACTTATTTTTGGCTGAATCAGGTGTTACAGAAAACGGTGCCAATGGCAGTGATTCTCTGCCAAGTAAGGAGGAGCTAGACTTCCCAGGACACCCACGTGGAACAGGAATGGGTGCAGAGCGGAGCAGTCCTCACAGGCTGCAGCCGCTCAGCCTCACAAATAGGATCCATCATAGCTACCCTGATTGTATTCCTTCCCCTCTTCTCTCACATCACACACATGGCAGGGAGACAACAGCAACGAGGGTGGCACTGGAGCTTCACAGACATCTCTACACCAAGGAGCTGGAAGCGCCCTTGCTGTGGGCAGTGCTTTATACCCTTGGCTTGGAAGATGAAAGTATTTTGGCTCTGGATTTGCCAAGTCTCCACATGCCTCAGTTCCATCAGAGCACAATTCCCTACCCCTTCCCATGGCAGCTCCCTCCCAGGAGGCTCAAACTCTTGTTTGGTTCACAGCAGGGATGTATCACCACACAGGATCTCAGGCTCCAGGACAGAGCATCAGCTCTTGAAAAATACTTAGGCCACAGAGAATTCCCTTTTCCCTGTGTTTCCTTGGGAGAGCACAGTGAAATCAGGCAGAGGGAAGCAGTGTGGGCCAGAGCACTGCTCTGGGGTGCAGCCACTCTCTCCTTTAGTCTCAGCACTGCAGAAGGCTTGGCTGAATCCAGAGAAGGCCCTGCTCTTCAGCCATCCTGTTTCACAGAATCACAGAACCACAGAATCACTGAGTCTGGAAAAAAACCCTGAGTTCATTGAGTCTAAGCTGTGACCAATGACCACCTTGTCAATCAGACCATGGCACTGAGTGTCACTCCAGGCTTTCCTGAAACACCTCCAAGCATGGTGATTCCACCACCTCCCTTGGCATCCCATTCCAATATCTAATCACCCTTTCTGTGAAGAAATTTTTCCTAATGTCCAATGTCAGCCTTCCCTGGCACATGGTTTATGACTGGGAGTGGTCTCCTGTCTAGGGACAGAAATTATTAAACAGCTCAGGTGGAGAAGCAGGAGTCCCCCTTTGGGGGTCAGCCATGTGTGTGTTGGTTCCCCCTCACCACCCCAGAGCCATCCCATCACCAACACTGTGAGAGTCCTCCCCATCACACCTTCATGGCTGCACAGCTATGACCCACAAAAACCAGCTCCATTATCCAAATTCCATTATCCAGAGTTATCCTTCATGGCTAGGCATGAATGGCTGTTCCCTACCCATCCATGCCATGGGAGGTCATGCTGGACAGAGGGCCCTGCACGACCCCAGCCTGCGTGTGCATGGCCCAAGGGTACACACTGATCTCCCGGGTTATCAGAGCCCAGCCTGCTGGGCAACCACATCTTCTGTCAGCTCCCACACATAGCAGCTGCTCCTGCCTGGGGCTGATGCCATTTGTTCATTAATGTGTGCTCACAAATCTCCATGAGGCTTTTTAAGACCATCAGATCTTGCAGAGTGAAAGAAGCCCTCAAGAACTGACTGTCACAAGCAGCTCTTGTGACCCTCACGAGCTCTTCAGCCACCCTCACAGAACCCCTTCCAGTGCTGTGGTACCATTTGACTGAGGAAACTGAGGCATGGCACCACAAACCACTTCCTTGGAGCTGGAAGGGAGCCAACAGCATAAAGAGAAGGAGAACTGCCATTATTTGGTCTAACCACCCAACCTGCATGAGGGAGAGAGCCTTGGAGGTTGGTCCAATGCCCAGGCACCCAGGAGTCTTCTCTTGTCAGCTTACAATTCCAAAAGCATTTAATTTCATAGGCAATAAAAAGACCAAATCATCTTATTGCAGATGAAGAATAAAATTTCTTTCTCCTGAATTATAGAATGTTTTTTATAATGGCAGGATGTATTTCTAGCATATTTACAAGTCAATGTATCTGTTCACAATTCAAAATAAACTGCCCTTTAAATATGTGGCAGCTGCTGTGACCCCAGTGCTGGGCCGGAAGGAGGTTTGCAATGTTGACACAAACACCCATGTCCAGAGAGAACAAGGACAAGCTGTTCCTGTGTCCTCAGCCACTACTCTGGTTAACAAAAATGCCACCTGTCCTTCAGATTGACACCACAAGTGCCAGCAAGGCCTAATTACATGGGTAAGGGGACAGGAACAGGGCAGGGTATTATCACCTGATGCATTTCCCCTCTTTTACACATTTGTGTTTCTTTATTTCCCATCTCCCATTCCCTCTTCCTCCGTGCCACGTGAATTGTGTTTGGCCTCTATTCTCAGGGCACTGGCCATGGAAGGCTCTTCCTAGGCAAGTCTCACCTTTGTGCTGCCAGCAAAGTGAGAGGCAGAAATCAGGAGTGAACAGCCCCACGGTGTCGTTGCTAGTCCTGAGGTCTCCAAAGCCTCTTCTCAGACCCTGTGTGAGTCACAGATCCCCACAGGGTGGTGTCAGTGGCTAAAATCAACCCAAATTACTGGGAATTCAGAACAAGATTTCTATAGGGTTCAGAACCCACTGATGGAGAGATTTTTGAAGGGATCTGCACTCAGCACACACAGAAATTCAGGAAACATGACCACATCCATTGAGTGTGTGCAGTGGTGCACTTAGGAATGAGGACAAGGCTGATCAACAGGTAGGAAGAAATAAAGCAGCAAATCATGCTCCCTCTAGGCAAACTCTCACTTTTCCCACTGCTGCTGGGCCTTAAAAACAGCAACAGGGATGACATCTAGGAGATAACTGAGCCTGCTGCATCCCAGTTATCTGGGACAGACAAAAAGGTAGCTTTGCCAGGGGGAAAGTCAGCAAGGAAGGGAACAGCAAACAGTCTCCTGGAAGTGTGTGTTAGATCTCCCACTCATCACTGCAGGAACTGTACACACAACTCACTCTCCCGTCCAAGAATTCTGAAACCAGCCTCTTGGAAATGGCACTTGAACTGAAATGCAGCTTTCAAATTTATCCTTTATTGGGTCAGTCTGTTTTTAAGGCACTCACCCAAAAAACCTGATCCCTGGACGTGGTCTCTCAGCTGCCTGGGCCATTCCTTTACTTCCTCCAAGGACATTTCCAAGTGTCTTGTCACCAATCTGGGCTGCTTCCTCCAAGTGTCAATGCAGCCCTCTGTAGGCCCACGAGAAACAGTGGTATGGACCTTTGGGCTGCAAAAGACACAGAATAGATTGCTGTGACAACAGGCATGTCAGAGATAAAAAAACCTCCTCACCAGCCTGAGGAAAGTCAGTCACAGAAAAACCCTATGGCCATGGGCTTTTAAACATAAACAAACTCAGCTATGTCACAACACTGAGTGTACCACAGGCAGGCCCAGGCTTCTGCTCTGAAGGGAGAGCTCTGATTTAGCACCCAAGAGCTTCTTCCGCTCAGCAACACGGGAGTAGGAGGAAGGAATTAGAAGTCCTTTGGGCATCTAATACCCAGGATTATTCTCATGGAATATTTCCTTGGATCAGTCCAGCTGACTTAGACCACTATACTATACAGACCCCAGTGAGTGGGGGTGGAATGCAGCCATGGCAGGGCCAGGATTTTAAACATTACAGCAATGGGATGATAAAATTCTTTAGAATATTATTTATGAGACTATTTACAAGAACATGCAATGACAGGACAAAGGGGAATGGCTTCAAACTGAAAGAGAGTAGGTTTAGATTAAGTATTAGAAAAAATTTCTTCTGTATGAGGGTAGTGAGGCCCTGGCACAGGCTGCCCAGAGAAACTTTGGCTGCCCCATCCTTGGAGGTGTCCAAGGTAAGGCTGGATGGGGCTTGGAGCAACCTGGAAGTTGTCTCTGCCCATGGCAAGGGGTGGAATGGGATGAGGCTTTGAGGTCCCAACTGAAACCACTCCATGACTTTATGACTCTATGACCACCCTTTTACATCAGTAATTCCTATGCCAGGGGCACAGAGCAGTGTGGGACATTTTAAAACCTGGCAGTCTCCATAACCTGTACATTCTACAAGGCCTAAAACAAGCAGTCTTAATTATTTGCTCATTTCTAGAAAGTTAAAACTATCAGAAAGACAGAACTATCTGCCAAACAGACATTTCCGCTCTGATCTACACCTATTTCTGGCTGAATGTATCTCACCTTATTCTTTCCATTATTTTTATTTTCGTCAAAGGAGCAAACTCTGTCAGGACTGGAAACACTCTCCCACAAGAAGTCCATGGCAGGTGGGTTCAGGAAGGACATTGAGGGGCTGGAGAGAGTCCAGTGTTGGGAACAGAGCTGGGAATGGAGCTATGGAAGGGTCTGGAGCACCAGGGGCAGCTAAGGGAACTGTGGGAGGGGGCTCAGCCTGGAGAAAAGGAGGCTCAGGGGGGACCTCCTGGCTCTGCACAACTCCCTGGCAGGAGGGGACATCTGGGGAGGGGGTCGGGCTCTGCTCCCAGGGAACAAGGGACAGGACAAGAGGAAACAGCATCAAGTTGTACCAGGAAAGGTTCAGGTTAGACATACAGAGGAATTTCTCCATGGAAAGGGTGGTTAGCCATTTGGAAGGGGCTGCCCACGGACTCCAGATGGTGGAGTCCCCATCCCTGGAGGTGTCAAAGGAACACCAGGACATGGCACTGAGTGCTCTGGACTGGATGACAAGGTGGGGGTCAGGCACAGGTTGGACTCAATAATCTCAGAGATCTTTTCCAACCTATTTGATTTTGTGATTCTGTTTCTAGAATTTGAACCAGAGGTTTGGATCTCTTTTTTTTTTCCATCAAGGTATTTTTTTCTACCTGAAAAAAATTAGGTCCTAACTTTATCCAGCAGCACAGACCAGGTAAATCTGCACCAGGTGAAGCAGCAAAGTGCCAAAGAAGCAGGTAAGCCCCTTGAGAGAAAAACTAATGTCTTTACAAACAATTTGATGAGTGAAGGTATGGGTGTTAAAAGTCTTTGAAGTGGGTCTTAATGTCTCTGCTAACTTTGGCTTATTGCAGAGCCCAGGCAGCTTGGCTCCTGAAACAGGTAAGTGTCTGCACAAGCCTGAACTTTGGG
>VYXF01000460.1:248670-261338 GCA_013397295.1 Polioptila caerulea
CGGGCCCGCCCTCAGCACTCGGCGGCACTGCCTGCGCTCCGATTGGCCAGCGGTGCTATCTGTCACTGGGCGTCAAGCTCCATAGCCAATGGGCGTACAGGGAGGCCCGGGGCGGGGCCTGCGGGGCGGGGCCGCGCTCGGGCAGGAGCCAGGGGCAGGTAAGCGGCAGATATGGGGGCAGGTAAGGGGCAGAGATGGGGGNAGTCTAAGAAGGGCTCCAGGTGACGTTCCCAGAATCAATCCCAGAATGGTTTGGATGGGAAGGGACCATAAAGCTCATCCAGTCCCAACCCCTGCCATGGGCAAGGACTCCTTCCACGAGACCAGGCTGCTCCAAACCCCGTGCAGCCTGGCCTTGGACACTTCCAGGGATGGGGAGGTTAAAGACTAGGTGGTTATTGGGCACTCCCAGGAAAGAGCACGGGGTGGTTGTGTCCAGCGTTACTCTGGACAGCCTTTTGTGGGGGCTCATCCTAGGAGCTGCCACACTCACTCAACCCCCAAGAACGTCACCTCAAACCACTTACCCTCTCTGTGCTTACTGCACTGGTGGGTTTTGGTCCAGATGCAGCTGCTTTTGCTGTGGGCTGGGCTGATGTTCTGAAGAAAATAGCTCTAAGGCATGTGTGCATGTGTCCCTTTGCTGTCAAACTTGGAGATAAATATGCCTAAATTATCCTTTGTGTGGCTGAGGGTGTTCTATAGTTCATGGTGTGTGAACTCTGCCCAGGTTCTAAGTTTTTGCTTATGGTGCAACTGGTCACTTGTTTTCCCTTATTACTAAAAGTGACATTTATGAGTTGTTGAGATATTCTGAACTCGGCTGAGAGGCTGAAACTGAATTCCAGGTACCTGCCCCATTGTTGTGTTAAAAATTCAGACAAAAGTCCAGACCCACTTAAAATGAGCGTGCACTGGGCAGCTCAGATCCTGTTCCCCAGATCTGTGATGATGATCTGAACCCCTGATGTACAGGGAAGTCTCTCTGGAAATGACCATTGTATGAAGAGATTTTTGAAACTGTGGTGCAAAACCTTAATAATTCATGGCATGAGGTGATAGGGTTGGGATGCATTTTGGAGGTCTGGCAGCTTGTTAGAAGTTGCTGGTGTTTTGTTTAGATAAAAAAGAAAGGAACTTGGTGTTTGTAATCCATTACGCGAATTTAAGGTGTTGACATGAGATAAAGCAAAGGATGACGGAATATTGCAGTCATTTAAATCCCACTTGAATCAGGTCAGGTGATGGAGTACAAGCACCTGGAATAAACTGTGGGATTACCTGGGAGCTGATTAATGAAGGTGTAAATTCCCTTTCCCTTATTCTGCTGAAACAGCTCATCCGTGCTGTCCCAAGGTCCCCAACACCTGCTCCATCTTTTCTCTCTGAGGGTGAACACTAGCCTGACCAAGGCCAACTTGCTTTTTGTGGCACAGGGAATAAATTTCATATTCTTACGGATTTGTGGAAGCACACGTCTCTGGAACAACTTTATTCACACACACGGGGGTTGGAAGGAGATGATCTTTAGGGTCCCTTCCAGCCCAAACCATTCTGTGATATGTAGCTAAAGGCATTACCAACTTCACCAAGCTACCAGTCTGAAGTAATTTTAAAATCAGGATTTAATGAACAAGTATCTTGATATAAAGGAGGTTTAGGAATTCGTTTGGAACACTTAGGAATATTCCATCCCTTTCCCATAGCTCATGACAGGAAAATACATAATTCCCTTCAGCAGCAAGACTTTGTGTGTCAGAAGATGAATTATTTACCATTCATGACAGTGCAGCAGGAAGGCCCCATTGTACTGCTTTAGGTCACTCTTGCTCCATCATTTTCCTAGTTCTGTGTCTTTTACTGAGCAAAACTGTCAGCATCAAAATATCTGTAACTGGGCTCCAGGGTAGTAAGAGAGGAACAGGAGGTTTTGTGCAAATCAAATTGTAAGGAAATCAGCAATATTTTTGCAGGGCTGGGGTAGTTTGGATGTGTGGTTGTACAGGGTTGCTCTTCTGACAGGAGTGTTCTTGGGATCCATGTTGTTTCCAAGACTTTCTGGCTGGCATCAGCTGTGATTCAGGAACAAACTTCTTCTTCCTGGGCAAAACAGAGGCAAGTGAGCAAAAAAAACTCTCTGACTACCTTGTTGTGGCTGCTTTCAGCTGAGATGCTCTATCCTGGATGTGAGTTTTGTTCCCTCAGGCTCCCAGGATGTTTGCCCAGAGCTCCCAGAACTCTGCGAGCCCCATGCTGCTGCTGGTGCTGCTGGGCTGTGTCCTGTGTCCTGCAGCACAGGCCAGCAAGGTGGGTGACACCAAGCGGTGTGTGGGGCACAGCACAGGTGGGGTGTGAGAGGACAGAGCTGTGTCCCCTCCTTCACATGGCTCCTGTGCCCTGCAGAGCTCCGAAGACATTCGCTGCAAGTGCATCTGTCCCCCGTACCGCAACATCAGTGGGCACATCTACAACAAGAATGTGTCCCAGAAGGACTGGTGAGTGGGAGCAGCCTCAGGGGTTAGTTCATGGCAGCCAAGCTCTGGAGTTCCCAGCTGGTGCTGAGGAGGGGTTTCCCTGCCTGCGTGTTTGCAGAGGGAGGAGGGAGCTGCTTTGGTGAGTGATGTTCAACCCAGGCCAGGGGCATTTTTTAAACAGCAATTGAGGAATCTGGGATGATATGGTAACCCACTGGTCTTGGCAGATGTAGGACGTGCCCTCCAATCCCTTCCACCTGGACTGGATCCCTGCAAAAGGTGCTGGAACAGTCTATCCTGGGGACTTTGGGCCAGCTAGGCCGTGAGGGGAGCTCTTAACACCAGATCAGTGTTATCAGCCTGATAGGAAAGCTGGAACACAAACAAAGTCAACTCAGTGTCCTTGCACAGAGCACTGTTTTCATCTTGTGCTCCTGCTGATTGTGGTTTGTTGGTGCTGCAGCAACTGTCTGCACGTGGTGGAGCCCATGCCAGTGCCCGGGAATGACGTGGAGGCCTATTGCCTGCTCTGCGAGTGCAAGTACGAGGAGCGCAGCACCACCACCATCAAGGTACCTGAGCTCAGCCCCCTGCCTGTGTCCTGCCCCCTGCCATGCCACAGCAGCCCAGGCTGCCACACTGGTAGGTTCCTGGAGAAGAGCCCAGAAAGACAAAACCTTCACAGTGAGTACGAGTACAGTGCCAGGGGCTCACTTTGTAAAACTCTCTGAAAGGAGGCTGTAGCCAGGTGGGGGTTGGCCTCTTCTCCCGGGCAGCCAGTGACAGGACAAGAAGACATAGTCTTAAGCTGCACCAGGGCAGGTTTAGGTTGGACATTAGGAAGAATTTCTTCACAAAAAAGGGTGTTAGATACTGGAAAGGGCTGCCCTGGGAGGTGGTGGAGTCACCGGCCCTGGAGGTGTTCAAGGAACAACTGGATGTGGCACTGAGTGCTCTGGGCAGGGTGACAAAGTGGGGATTGGTCACAGGTTGGACTCCATGATCTCAGACATCTTCTCCAACCTCAGTGATGAGGGATTCTGTAACTTCTCTGATTTCTGTGATTCCATGTCCAAGCCAGGGGCATTCCTGTGAGGAGCTGTGTGGGAGCCCAGTATTCTTGCTGGGGATGTGTGACGGTGCCAAGCATCTCTGACCAGGGCCCCATCTCATCGTCCCTTATGGGCAGAACATACCCTCAACTGGTACAGTGAGAGCATCAGCACAGTTTATGCAGTGATGGCACAACCTCGGCCTCCTGGCAAGAGCACGAGACTCTTGTGAGCAAAATGACTAGAGATCACACATCAGAGGCAGCTGCAAAGTACCTTCCTGACCTCTGTGGTGCTTATGGTGCTTCTTAACTACACTGCTTATCCTTTCCCCCACACTGTCCTCAACTGCAGGTGATCATCATCATCTACCTGTCAGTGGTGGGGGCCCTGCTGCTCTACATGGCGTTCCTGGTGCTCGTGGACCCCCTGATCCGCAAGCCAGACCCCTACACTCAGCCCCTGCACAACGAGGAGGACAGCGAGGTGAGGGGGCAGGGGGTGCAGCAGAATGTGGGACAGGGAAACAGTGACTTCCTGCTTGTCTCCTCTGATCCTGTGAGGGACCAGCACTGCTGCTTTGGGGGCACTTACACATGTGAACATTTTGACTCAGATCTCTGCAGGTCATGCAGAAGCACAAGGAATATTCAAAGCTCTGTGTAACGAGCCCAAGGCAACCTCTGCCCTCAGAGCTTGAGGGGGCTTTGTAGCAACTGGCCTGAATTTGCTTTATTCCTTTAGAGGGAACAAAAAGTCAAACAGATCCTGTTTGTGCAGTGTCCCAGGAGTTTTGTGGTGCCGAGCTTCCAGGGAATGATGACCTTAAGTGTTGGCTGAAACACCTTCTAGACACTGAAAACACCAGCCTATGAGGGTCTGTTTGATCCTGCTCTGGGGTTGGGCCCTGGGTTGTATGTTGTTCCTTGTGCTTCTCCCCAGAGCACAATTTCATTCAAACCCCATGTTTTTGTGGGACGCTGGTGTACAAACCATGGGCAAAACGATTAGGACCAAGTAGCAAAGAAAGAGCCACTCTCTCCCTGTTTCTCTCCCTGTCACATACCAGTTTTGGAGGAGGAAAAATTTCTTGCTGCATAAAATTCATGTAGTTGCAGCACTGGGTTGGGCTGTCCTATTTGTACTTTGTTCTGAGTATAAACTACATGGCCCAATTCCTTCATACTCTGATGTAAGGAGCTGCTGCTCCAGTGTTCACAGTCCATCCACTGCATCCCTCTGCTGAAATAGGAGGTCCTGCAGGAGGAGATTGTATCCCAAAGTCTTGGGCTTGTACCCTGCTCTGCAGTAGTAATTCAGATCCAGATCCAGCTGCACATGGTAAATGCCTGGTATTAAGTGAGATTTCTCTCAGTCCAGCATGCTGGACTAAGTCCTCTGGGATAGGCCTTGTTCCTGTGCCATGATGGATCTCCATCCATCATCAGCCTGGTTTTAGCAGGGGGATGTGGTTCACTTTGGCATTGTGGCTCCTTGCAGACTCCAAGAGTGGATTTCCAGCAGAGCTCTACGCTTTGTGCAGTTCCTCTCCTAGGGACTTTTATCTGGAGTCATGAGTGATCCCAAGAGCAAGGACTTGGGGGCTGGTGTTTGAGGAGCTCTGAAAAGGAAGTTTTTCATCAGAACAACTCAAACCCTGAACTGCTCTTTCAGGTGCAGCTTCTCCCCAAGTCAGCTGCCTCCCTTTGGGCATTGCCTGGTCTCCAGCCCCATTCCTTTCCTTGCAGGATACTCGTTCCCTGGCTGCAGTGCCCACCCTGGCTGGTGCCAGGGCCAACACGGTGCTGGAGCGGGTGGAGGGGGCGCAGCAGCGCTGGAAGCGGCAGGTGCAGGAGCAGAGGAAGACGGTGTTCGACCGGCACAAGATGCTGAGCTAGGCCCTGCTGGTCTCTGCTACATCAGGACACCCCAGCATTGGAATGGAACCACCAACCCTCCCTCATTCACTGTCTCCAGAGGGCACAGCAGCCCCAAAGGCTTCTCTGGTCATGTCCCCTGCCCAGCTGTGCTGGCCCCTGGGCTATGGCTCCATGTGGAGCTTGGCTGAACACGGGACTCCATCAGTCCACCCCAGCAGGAACAGGGGCTGGGAACGGAGCGCTGGGAGCTGGCTGAGTCTTCCTGGGATAAAAATAGTGGGAGAATTTTGATGTGTGATTAATTATGTGAGGTTTCTCCAGGATGCAGCAGCCACCTCCTCCTCCTCCAGTGTGCACTGATGGTCCTTGGGCATTGTGGTGCTGGGCACACTTCCTGTGTGCAACACAGGAACAAAGGGGAGGAGGTTTTTGCCAGTGGGCACTGCTGCTTCTGCTTATCCTGATGTAAATGAAGAGATTTCTGTACCTTTCGAGTCTGTCCAGGTTTACACCAGCATAACAGACTGCAGCTTGCTTCTGGGCAGGTGAATATCACAAAAGCTGTTAGTACCTACATCAGTAAGAGTCCAACAGATAAAAAGCTGAATTACATTTCTATCTTTTTGTGCTTTACCAGTAGATAAATACCTCCTGGGGTGAAACTTCTCTATTTGTACCCACAGTGGTGACCCTTGGTGCTCTCCCTGGATGGGCAGCAGCATTTGTGTCCAAGAGAACTGGGGCAAAGGCTCTCCTTGAGCACTGGAAACACCTGTCAGGGCCCTGGGAAGTGGACACTTGTGCCACTTAGAACACTCCAGGAGCTCTGACAGGACGTGGACTGTGTGGAGGAAGCTGCAGTGGTTCTGCCGTGTGTATTGATCCCACTGAGAACATTTGAAGTTTATGGTGTAGCACCTCCACATTAAATGCAGACAAAGATCTGCTACCTGAGTGGCTTTTTTTCAGGGGAAAAAACCCATCATGCCAGGTCTGGGGCTGTCCATCTGCCTCCTAGTGCCCAGCAGGTGAGCTGATGCCATCTAAAGACAGAGCTGTGGTTATGGCACTGCAGGAGTGTCCCTGGCACTGCTCCCTGCTGACAGCAACTGTCCTGCTCCAGGAGAGCCAGGCTTGGAGCATGAACAGACCAGAGTCCTGCTTGGCACAGGATAGTAACTTCTCCAGGCTATCCCATGAGAAAGCTGAGCAGACTGGAATTCTTCCTTTGCGTGAAGCTGAGAAATCATTGCTAAAAGCCTAATTGGGAGAGGTGCCAGTCACTTCCCTGTGTGCTAGGGCTAACAGCTGCTAGTGGAGCATCCAGCCCTCCAAGCTGACCCTGCCAGACAAATCCAAACAGCAGCTTTTGGGAGCCTGTGTGTCCCCCAGTTACCCTTCAGCACCTCACGGGGCTAAAAAGGGCCCAGACCTTCACATTATACCAAGGTCACATTTTCCTTGGCTCATCTTTGTTCCCTAGTGCTCAATTCTGGGCCTTCCTCCCCTTTGTAAAGCCCCATCTTGCGTATCCTTCCCTCTCCGTGTGAATTTCTCATGGACACGAGGTGAGGTCTCTGGGAACCGATTTTTTCCCTTTGAGGGCAGGAACAAGCAGTGCTGGTGGGAGGTGCTTCCTGGGGCTGGGCTGATGGGTCCATCTGGTGGCAGTTGCGCCCAATCAGCACCAGCAAATGGCTGGGCTGCAGGAGTTTGCTGCTGCGACAAACCTGCTGAGCCTGCAGGGTGGAGAAGTTTGGTGAGCAGCACCCCCAGACCTTCCCCTGACCCCTCCAGGAGCAGCTAGGAAACAGGATCAGAGAGGAGGGAACTAAAAACCAAGAGTTTTGGAAAAAGTTAGAAAACTTACAGCAAGTAAGGTGTGGAGAGGCTACAAAAAATACCACTGCCTGATAAATTACTTGGTTTCTTAATTAGCTGATCAGCTTTGCCCTGTACATCATCCTCCCCAGCCTTGAATTCCCAAGCCCCTTCCCCTTCCTAGCTCACTGGAGCATCCCCCAGAAGGCACATCCTGATGGGCCCCACTCCTAGACCCATCCACAGCCCCCAGCAATGGTTCCCATCTCTCCAGACATGGGGCAGTGGGAGTCAATAACTTCATTTCTTATCCCAAAAGGGAATGTGAAAAATGAAGGACCTCTTAGAACCAAATCCAGCTGCTCTGACATCCTGCCACAGGTGTTGTGCTCAAGTGCCTGCTTTGGTCCAAATGTCGATGCTCTGGATGATGAGCCACTCACTCTGGTCCTGAGTCACCCGGATCCTCACACACTCCACGGGCCCGGGCAGAACCTTCTCCAGGCCCCACTGCTCCAGGGTCCCCTTCTTGAAGGAGCCCACGGGGATGTAGGAAGAGCAGTCCCAGCTGCGGTCCCTGCGCTGGCCCAGTTCCAGCAGCCCTGCATGCAGGAAATCGCCTGGGCGCTCCATGGAGCCCGTGCGCACCCGGACACGGCTGATGCGGGCTGGCTGCTGGAACACGATGGAAAAAGTACTGCCAGCTGCTGGGTCTTTGCCCCAAAAGTACCCCTGTGCCAAGCTGTAGGCCTTGAGGGGCTCGTAGTTCTCAAAGACGGACATGCTGGTGTACAGGGATGCAGGCGGGTTGTCTGGGAGGTCGAAGGCATCAGCCTGGAAATCTTCGTCCTCCAGCCGGTTGACAGTGCCCTGGAAGGAGGAGTAGAGGCCCATGTGCTGGAAGAGGGACGGCTTGAAGCGGATCACATCCTTCTGGGCGAGCAGTTGGCGGAAGTGGACCAGTAGCCAGTCACACGGCATTTCCTGGTAGAAGAGGAAGAGGAAGCGAGCCAGGCGTGGAAGGTCACTGGAGTGGTAGAGCTTTCCAATGTAGCCCAGCTTGGAGAATTCTAGGGTGGCCCAGTTGGAGCCCTCCTGGGAAGCCAGTGCCCTGCGGATGACCGTCAGGAAGGACCTGGCACTCCACACATCATCCTCGATCATCAGGTAGTAGGAGGAGAGGTTGGCAGCGAAGGCGAGCAGGAAGGCGTAGTCTATGTTCTGCTTGGAGCGGAACCTCACCCGCTCCTCTGCGTCATTGAAGTTCCTCTTCAGGCCTTCCAGGGTGGGGTAGAACTCAGGGGGGGCGTGGATGAGCAGGAGCCGGCCCAGGAAGATGTGGCGAGTGAACTTCTGGGCGATGGTGGCGGCAACGCGCATGTTCCAGCCAGGATCGGTGTCAGCCAGGTGCACCACCACCACCATCTCCTGCAGCTCCTCCTCCGTGGACTGGCTGAAGAGGGACTGGAGCGTGGCCAGGAGGTAGAAACCACGTGGCCTCTGCACAGACGCCATTCCCACTGCCAGGAATTCTGCAAGGCAAAGGAAAGGCATGAACAGGCAGAGGGGTGACCTGGGATCACCAGAGTGATGCTCTTCCCTGCAAGATGTAATGAAAGGGCTCCAAAAACCTCTTCCCATGGTCAGCCTGCAGGGTTAGTGCTGTTTGTAACCCCATATCTAAGACTGGTGGGTTCTTCCTGAAGCTGAAGCCTTCAGCATCTCAGGAGGGGCCCAAAATTGGCCCAAATGGCAGCAAGAGGCAGGCTGAGGAGGCAGGGGCTCCTCTGAAGAAAAATTCCTGAAAAAACACCTTAGAAAAGCCAAACCCAGGCAAGTAACAAAGTGCAAAGAGGGTCTACAGGGCAGGAATGGCTTATTGGTATGGCTGCACATCCTGGAGGCGTTTCATGGAGACGCACCCACGTTGGAATCAGGCACCTTCTCTCCTCCCAGTGGCCCAGCAGTAGCTGCCTTGGTTCAGCTTCTCTTTCTGCTGGTCGGGACTACACCATTCCTGTGCAGGTTCCTGCACAGCCTCACAGGTTGCCCTGAGCTCCTTCTCATGGGGTTTGCATGGGAATTGCTTCTTGTGCACCCGTCCAAGAGCTTGGCCCACTTCTCCCAAACTGCAGGGTTGTCCCAGTGGTCCAGCTCACCATCTCCACTGGAACCTCAACCCCAGGGAGATGGGATCTCAGCAACACTCCCCAGAGAGGGCTGGGAAGCCCAAAACACCTGCGATCACCCCAGTCCCAAGGTGCAGAAACTCGGACCCTGTGTGGAGCAACCCTCCATCCCCATCCCCAACTCCTCCATCCCCAGAGCAACCAGTGAAGGCTGTGGAGGTTTTGGAGGAGGTTGTGGGCAGGTCCCCACCCAAAAAGACTGGACATAGCCCCTCCCTGCCACAGCTGCAGTGAGGGAGCAGGTCCGTGCTGGGACATGCAGCTGTCCACACCCACATGTGCACACCCAGAGGGTCCAAGACCACTCACTTTTTCGGGGAGCTGGGACGCCAGCGAGGAGCTGGTAGGAGACATTGTGGAGTGCAGAGAGCTCGACTGTGTCCCTGAGGATGCGCTGGGCTCCCTCCGGCTGCAGCAGCTGCAGGATCGTGTTGGGAGCCAGGCCCCTGAGCTCCACCTGCATGGGAGCCCCGGGAAACCAGGTCACAACCCAGAGCACCATGCAGGAAGGGGGGGATGACAACAGGGGGACCCAGAAGCGAAGGAGAGCCCCTGTCCTGCCCTCCCAACTCTTGGATTCAGGGGGGTCCAGCTGCCCAGGGCAACCCCAGAGAGAGAAGGCAGAGCTGGGGGTTGGAGTGACATGGGGAAGGGAAGAGAGCAGAGCTGAGGTTGGGGTCCATGTGGGGCAGAAAGGGATAGAGGATGCTCCAGTGGCCTCTCCAGCGGGACATCACTGGCTGGGGACTCACCTCCTGGGGATCCTGTTCTTTCCTCCTTCCCCCATGGAGGAGGAGGAGGAGAAGGGAGGTAGCGAGCAGAACCGTGAGGGTGCGTTTCAGGGAGCATCGCATGGCCCCTGCTGGCTGAGGCCTGGGGAGAGGGGACATGTCAGGGCACAGCCTGGGAAAAGCCACCACCCCCTGGATGGGACAGTGGGACAGCACCTGAATATACCCCTGGGACTGCTCCCCTGCCCCGAGCACCACAGGTGCACACCGGGGGCAGCCATGGGGCATCAGGGGACACTTGCGCACTGTCCCCTTTCGGCAGGCAGGGACAGAAGCACCCCAACCTGACCAGGACAAAATCAGGCAGGTACAAAATCCCCCCAAACCAGCCCCAGGACACCTTGGCTACCCTGGGACACTCCAAGCAGCTGGGGGCAGAAGAAATGAAGGTGACAATGCCTCAGGAAAAGCTGAGGGGGACATCCCAGGACCAGTCACCAACACCCTAGGATTTGTCACCAAGCCCTTGGAAAAACTCAGGTCTCAAGTGGACCCAGGCTGCTCTTCCAGGACTATGAGGAGGAAGCAGCTCCCTACCTTCCTCCAGGCAGGCACCAGCTTGTCCTATCCTAGCCCCATTCCCTGCTTGGTAGGACAAGAAAGGTGTCCTTGAGGGGACGGTGTCACCTTCACGGAAGTTGCAGTGAACTTTAGATATTTTACCATGTTGCAGAGGTGTGGCAGGAGGCTAAAAGGCTCCTGTTTGCTTGGGTTTTTTCCATCAGAAATATGACACTACTACCCTGGAAGAGAAGCAGCTGAGCCCAGGCAAGTGCCCAGCCTGACTGGGCAAACAACCTCAGCCATATCCAAAGCGCTCACAGTGCCTTGACTTGGCTTGGTCAAAGCAGCTTTGAACACAAATGTGGAGCAAAAACCCTCCTAAGCCTTCCCAAGCCAAGGCTGGGCTTCCCAGGACTGCACCCTAAACACTTTCTTCTCCCAACCACCAGTGTGCAGGGGATGCTCAGAGCCCACTCGTGGGGCCCCACAGATGGGAGCACAGCACCTCTGGGGCTGGCTGCCCTGGAGCATGTGCAGGGCTTATTTTAAGGAGAACTCTCCAGTTTTTGTGGACAGGAGTCCTTTGGAGGGGTTGTCAGCTCCTCGAGAGCCTCGTGCTGAGCAGGTGCCCCCCATCTGATCTGCAGCCACTTCATCCTTAGAGCACTGACCCCGCCCAGGGACACGTGTAGTTCCTGGCAATAAACACTTGGAGTCAGAGAGGCACACTCCCAGACAGGGCAGGAGTGACTCCTGGCACAGACAACAAGCTCCTGGAGCTGCTCAAAATCTCTGTCCAGGTCCCAGCAGAGAGTGGGGCCTCTCCATTCCTTCCAGCTCTGGAGACGTAGGGAACCTCACCAGCTCAGCGGGGGAGCAGCATTAGGGAGCCACGGGGACATCACACCCTCACACCACCCTGGACATGGATTTCCAAGCCTGGACCTCCAGGATCTACAGCCAGGGGTGAGCTGGGAAGGGCGAGGCTTGGCCACGTGCCAGGCTGGGCATGTGGCCACACTGGGTGGCCAAAGGTTTTTCTGGCTGCTGGGGAATGTCTGGCTGCCAACGGCCCATCCTGCATAGAAAACAAGATGTTGCCTGCCCAGCGCCCCCAGCTCTCACAGGCAGCCGCTTCACCCAAGGAGCAGGCAGCCCATGGGGAACAAGGGTCACAGGTAGAGAACAGAAGGTAACGAGGGCAGCCCCATAACTAGCACCCTAATTGGGATTTGCATTTCTGCCTCCATCGACAAACAAATCAGCCCAGGTAAGTGGGCACAACCAGGGGTGCAGCATCCTCCTGCTCCAGCTGAAAGTGCTGTATCAGAGTATCCCTGTCCCCACACTCTGCTCCAAGCACCTCATGCACCTTCCCTACAGCTCAGCACCCCACTGCAGATATCCCCAAAAGCCACCCCGCTGTGGGGACATTGGCCAGGAAGAGCTGAGAGCCACTTGCTTTGAGCCAAACTCCTCCCCAGCCTCAGTCCAGGGCAGGGGGAAGGAATAGTCCATTCCCAGCCTGTCCCACGAGGCTCCAAGGAAGCTGCTGGTGTGCAGGCAGCTCCACAGCTGCTTCCGCCGTCACTGGGGAGAGCAGGGCTGGTTGCACAAGGAGAAAGGAACAGCCAGAGCTCCTTTCCCACTGCCAGGAGTGCCTTTCCATGCTGGGGGAAACTGAGGCACAGACAAAGGCCATGTCACCCAGCAAGATAAACACCAGCTCTGCTTGCAGCACAGCTCAGTGCCCCGCCCTGGGGGCCCCCGGGATGGAAAGGGGTGGGATAGAACCGAGCACCAGANCAAAGCTTTCGGTCAGCTCAGGTGTCCCAGAGCACGGGGGGGTCCCTGCAGGAAGAGACACTTACACCCCTCCTGACCCCACTGCTGACAGCTAAGGAACCCCCAGCCCCCTGCCCTCAGCCCCGGGTCCCCAGGCATCCCCTCCCATGGC
>VYXF01000460.1:265644-282796 GCA_013397295.1 Polioptila caerulea
CTCCAGGCATATCCACAAGCCTGCCTGGAGCAGGAAAGGAATCCACAGCTCCTGGACCCAGGAAAAAATCCTGGGTCCTCTTGCCCTCAAAGTAGGTGCCACAAGCCCATCCTGAGCCACTTCATCCAGCCATCCCTTTGTGCTATGGAGCAAGTCCCAAATGGTGTTTGGGTGCTGAAAAAAGGTCCCTCCACCTGCTCCCCTGTGAGGGCCACAGCATAGCCCCAGTGCCCAGGAACCAACGAGAGCCTGGCACGCAAAGCTGCCCTCAAGCCTCTCTCTGGCCTGAAACTCGCTCTCAAGCCTCCCTCTGGCCCCAAACCCAAACACACTCTGCTCACCAAAATATTTGACCAGGGGAAACAGGAAGGTGGCTGAAATGAGGCTAAAAGGCACATTTTTGCTTGCTTTTAGAATAAGCTGAAGAAGAAAGAGAAGCCTCCCAGGTGCAAAGGCTGCCCTGAAAGGGCCCTGTGGCTGCACAAGCACACCCAGCTCAGGGGGCCCGGGAGGACCAGTTCCCCTAGTTGGGGCCTGAGCAGAGGGACTGGGATGGGACAGGCACAAGGGGACCCACAGCAAGCCCAGTCCCCAGGCCTCACCTTACCCAGATGAACTCCTGTCAGACACCGGATCTGGTGGTGGCCAAGTCTTCCTGTCTCCCCTAGGAAACCAGAGAGCCAGGCAGATCTGTTTACAGTCCTTCCATTATTCAGGAGCAGGACAACGTAAAGGTAGAACGGGGCCTCACAGCAGAGAGAGCACAGGGAGACCCACTGTGATGCTGATCTGGGGCTCCATTTCCATACTACCAAGGACCCCTCTGAGCCATGTCCTACAGAAACAGTCAACAACAAATCACAGCCACTCCTGCCAGGGCACACACTGCATCCTACCCTGGAGGACACTGAAGAGGACTTTTTTGGCAATCAAGCTTCAAGAGAGGCTGGGCTCAGGGGCCAGGGTGGAAATCCCCTGCTCAGGGCTGAGCTTTGGTGTTACTCCCTCACTGAGCAAACCCTCAGCCCAGGGTCTGAAGCTCTGCATAAGGATAAAGGGGAACACCTGCACCTGCAGCTCTACATAGAGGCAGAATTCCCCCTCAACAGCATACCTGCCACTCCCCAGCCTCTCAACATGGATCAGAACAGGTTCCAAATCCCTGCCAGCACTGCTGATCAGCACAGCTCCAGTACCGGGATCACCGGGAGCTTTGTAAAGGAAAAGACTGAGAATTGTTCTCGTACATTTTATGCATTTCAGCCTAGAAAAAGCCGGGCCTGGGAGGGGCACCTCTGGCTTAGGGTATCTATCTGTATCTAAATATCCATATTTGAATCCAGCAAGTCTGTTGGTAGCAGGAAACGTCCCATCCACCTGCTTCCTGCTGTCATAGCCTGTGCCACCCACTCCGGCTGCACCACCCAGGATCAACCAGAGAGTTCCGGGAACTACCAAGCACCTCTGCCCCCTGGATTTACCATATGCCTGATTAGAAGGTATTCCTACTTTGCCAGATGGCAGGAACACACAGCTCTAGGAGCTGTCCTGTAGGTCTGCACAGGAGCCAGAGCAGGGCCCAGGCTGCTGTTCCCAGCCCCACTCAGCCAGAGCAGCTCCCCACAGGTAAGGGCACAGCCTCACTCAGCCACCACCCTGCTCCATGCTCCTGCCATCAGCCTGAGCCAGGAACCAAACCCCTCTGCCCCCACCCTCCAGACCTGCATGAACAGCAATCACCAGGCACATAGCTCTGGCATCATCATGAGGTCTCAGGGAATGTAGCAGCAAACACCCTGAAGCACAGTTAGAACCAGGCTCTGAGTAAGCAGCAACCTCCCTCCAAGACAATCGGAAACTGCAGCCTAACCACGTTTCACTGCCTGAGCTTCACCACCTGTTCCTGAGTTCAGTGGTGTCCACAGCAAAAGGAAGATTGTTGTGCCCCACTGCCCTGGAGCAGCTTCCTTAGGGATGGAGCCCCTGCAGCCCTTACACACAGCTCCAGCTCCAACCCTGTCCTGCCTCTCCTGCACCACAACACACTCCAGGCTCTGCTGTCATGACAGCCCCAGGAGCACAGGGTCAGCACATTTTTCTACCAAACCAATTTAACTTAAAAACTTACCCGGTGGCATCAACAGAAGTTCAGCCGTGGTGGGAAGGGGAACTGTGAGGCAGGAGCTGTCCCAAATGTGTTTGAAGTCAACATGAAAAGCCTCCAACACAGATCCAAGGTTGGGGCAGATGTCCTTAGTGGTGATTTAGAGTGGCAGAGGCACATGCAAGAAACTCTTCCTAGGCAGCTCCACCAGAGTCATGTGGGGTAACAGAATCACTGAACATTCTGAGCTGGAAGGGACCCACGAAGACCACTGAGTCCAAACCAAGATGGCAGAACTCCCTCTCCTTCAGGAGATTCACTGAACATTCTACATGGACAAGTGCTGTTCCTCCTGCTTGGGACCAGATGTGATGTGCAGTAGGACTGAGGAACTGATATCTGATAGGCAGCAAAGCTCAGTCCAGGATCTGCATCTGCTCCCCTGTCCTGCAGCACTTCCTCTGCACCTCCCCAGGGAGTTACATGTTCAATTAAACCTCCAGTCAGGTTCATTCTGGTCAGACCACACTCCTGACAGGCCCAGCCCCTGCACCCCCACTTCTCAGACAGCCCAGAGCAACAGGAAGTTTCAGGGTTGCTTCTTCCTCACAGAGATCAGTTTGTTTAGTCAAAAGCTAGATCACTAATTGCTTGGGGACTTTCAATAGAAAATATTTCCACACTGCTCTTTGAAAAGATAGAGTCCTTCATCATTGCTTCAGTTATTTTAGTTTATCCCCTCCTCTCCCTCCCTGTTTATGTTCTCTGAAAAGCATCTTCTGGTTTCAAAAGTTTAGATCTTCTTTTCTAAGAAAAACACTAGTGTGAGAACTTGAGTACCTTTACATTCAAGTGAGACTTCTGCCTTACTCCTTTTTGAAGTAATTCCTTTGTTTGACCATTTATACTTTTTCTTTCCTGAAACTCGGATCTGCTGGGCTGGGAATTAAGATTATTGTTGATCGCTGCTGTCTCGCTCACTGCTTCTCAGATACTGAAATATCACACTGTGCATGAATACAACCCTGCTGCAGTAAAACAAATGTGGATTTTGTTTGTAAATTATTCCCAGAAAGCAAAAGGGAAAGTTCTTGGAAAGCAAAACCTCCTGCTTCTTCTCGAACAAGAGAACACAGGACCACTTTGATTAGCACCAAAAGGATTTTAAATGAACAGTTCCAGGGAGCTCCTTTCAAATCATAAAATGTCAGTTTTACATAAAAGTGTGTTTACAAATAGTTTCTGCTTTACATCTCAGCTCTGCTCATTACTGACCAGAAGTTATATACATACAAACTAGCTCAGCAGCTTCAACCACTTGCAAGGAGACTGCAGAATTTATTTCAGAAATAAAAATAGGATTTCCTGGTTCCTAGAAATTCTCTTGAGCCTGCCAGATTCAGTCCCTTGTGGGCTCCTGCAGCCTTAGGAGAGCACTAAGCCTTTGGGGAGAAGGGGTACTGTGGGTGCCACCAATCCAGGAGCCTGACACTGTGCACAGGGTCCAACACCACCTGCACCCCCTGCTCCACGCGCGGCTTCTTCCCGTTGCGCACAGGGGTGTCCTGGAACACCAGGCGCACGCGGTGGTGCCGCATGTCCGTGCTCACCGAGATGGAGAACTGCAAGAGAGGAGAACAGAGCTGCTTCAGAAAGTCACAGTCACCAAGAGAGCTCTCAACACTACACTTCTAGACTTTATAAATTCTTCTGAATTGTACAAGTCTAAGGTGTTTCACAGTCACACTCTCAAGGCTACAGCACTGGATCCAAACCAGCTCTCTGGCTGGCAGCCCCAAATAATACAGCCTGAAGCTGTAAGTGTTGTAAAAGAACACTGGAACTGCCGGGGCAGTGGTGGAGTCACCATCCTTTGCAGTGTTCAAAAGGCTTGTGGATATGGCACTTGGGAAATGGGTTAGGGGTGAACACAGCAGTGCTGAGACTTGATCTGAAAGGCCTTTTCCAATCGGAGTAATTATATGAGTGTGATTCTAAGTGAACCTGGAAGCAAGTGGCTGTCAGGAGAAGTCAGGAACTCACTGCCAAACTCCTAAGTGAGGCCAGACAACCTCTCCTGAGCACTGGCCGCTTCTGAAACCCTGACTCCCAATCAGGGACCCAACACACATTCAAAGAGTTTGCTCATGTGGGGTTTTTCTCTCAGAATTTATTGCCATAAAGAAATATTCTCCTGTGAGGGGCAGACCTCCACTTGTGCTGCTCTGTTTCCTGCACCTGATGCAGTTCTGCTAACTGACCTGCCCCCAGACACTGCACAACCATAGCTCCTGGCAGACTCTGTATATCCTCTCTATTCACTGCACCAAAAAGGGGAGAGCCAACGGAAATAGAGAAGTTAAACTGAGATTCTGAGCATTTCCTCTCTTCATTAACCATATCATTCCCAGAACTGGTTTGCTGATAGAGCAGTCAGATTTATACAGCCCAAAAGAGGCACTAGGTGGGATTCTTGGAGTTGTCCTGTGCAGGGCAAGGAGTTGGGCTTGATGATCCCTGTGGGTCCCTTCCATCACAGGAGATTCTAAGTGCCCTCTTCATGTGCTCACAGGAACCTCATCTGCAAAGCCTGGCAGCTTTCTCCCACTCACCAAGGTGAAGGTCATGCCCATGACAATTGGCACGAAGATGAAGTTGAAGGTGGTGATCTGCAGCAGGCAGCAATCCTGATCTGGGTTTGTGTGCACTTCCTCATACTGGACTGGGGGCTGGAGACCTTTGCAACACTTGCTCTTAAATCTGGGAGACTTGAAAGAAAGAGAAGCTGATTTAGCAAAGCAGGAACCTCTGCTGGGTTTGGCTGCTCCTCCCCAGTGCGGCCTGGCAGGGTCTCTCCTCCTCCCCAGGTGTGTGGGCAAAGTGTCACATTAACACCAAAATTACATCACTCAGGATGGGCAATTTTCAGGACTATTTCTTTAGAGGGGAAAGCTGCACAATTCCCAAGGTTGCCTGAAATTACTGGCTTCACTCAAGACCCTCTACTGGAGACTTTCTCTGGCAGTGCCAGCTGTCTTCACTTCTCTGAGAAATCGTGGCAATGGCGTAACAAGAAGTTTCAGATGTTGGCCAATGTTTTGACTACTGCAGTCAGTCTGGGTTTTGGTAACAACCCAAAGGTGAGATTAATTGGTGTAAAAAATGATCCACATCTTATTGCAGGGAAAGGATACCAAAGGAGGAAATAAAAATGTGTGATTCTAAATGTCTCAGTAATACAGACTGAAAATTGAGTGTAGTTCCACAGTGTGCTATAGTTTACCACGGGAATCAGTTTGCATTTATTGTCTGAATGGACAAAAAGTTTTCACTTCCCTTCTACCCCCCAGAAAAATAATTTCTGCTTCAAACAAAAGTCATAGCTGATCTGGTTCTTTCATACCTGCTTTTTGAACTTGAAGTTGAATTCCCACATTGCTTCTTGTCTGTTCCCTACAATCTTTTTGCACCAGAAAAGCAGACACTGAGGTGGAAAAAAGAAACACAAAATTATGAAAACCTCAGAAGCACCACTTTAAATAAGTTTTAATATCATAAAGGCTTCCAGTTGCAAACACAATTACATAGGAGCAATTAGGAGCTGTTTATTCCAATAATTATGTTCAAAGAACCCTCTCAGCAGTGTAGATCTCCCAGTTTCAAGCTGGCCAGCTCCTCCTGCAACATGTTGTCACTGAAGTGCCAAACAGCAAAATCCTGTTGTGCCATTTGTCCCTTTCCTAGGGCAGGGATGAGTGGTGCAGATTCACCCACTCCCTCCACCCACCAACAACTCCCACTCAACTGGGCTCCAAACAAGGTTAAAGCGAGGAACAACAGAGAAGAGAATAAGGATTGAGCAGGAAAGGATCCAGAGGGAAATACAAAGACCACTACATGAGCTATGAGGTGATGGATGAAGAAGTTCCTAAAGCCATTGTGGTATCAAATGGAGACCTTGACCTTGCCATCACCAGCACTGACTGTCATCATTTTAAGTCCAAAACCACTGCCAGGACAACACACTCTGACCAACCTTCTGTCTCTTTTCAAAAGAAAATGAGAAATCAGCCTCAAATAGCCTCAGAAGTCACCAGCACTGCCCTGCCACGCAGACATACACCAGGACTGCTCCAATTTCACCTGGTTATCCCTGTGTGGGCCACAGGCTCCAGCCCAGGAGCTCGTTCTAGAGCAGGAGGCTCAGAAGAAGTCCTGCAGGAGGGAAATCCCTGCCTACCAGTCACAGTACAAGCAACCAGCCCTCAACAGCCTAGGAAAGAACCTGGCAAGTCAGTCCAGTCATCCCTCAAAGCTTTTCCACACCACAGATGCCAGCCCACCACAGCTGGTCTTATCTTTCATCAGTGTCAGCAGGAAAAGGAGGAATAATGTGAGTAAGGAGAACTCCCTGTGATCCATACACAGTCTCTCCTGAAGAGAGAAGGCCTGACTGGGTTGCAGGGCAAAGCACGTATTTAACTTCAGTTCAGGATGGACTGATCCTAATAAAATGAAGCCAGAGCCAGCCTCCACCACAGGGACTCTGAAGAGACCAAAGAGGATACAAGACCCTCTAGTTCAACTCTGAGTCATATCCATAAACAAGAGTCCTTACAGGACCTTTTTCATCCACAATCTTCATACAGTGAACAACAAAACTCTGTGGAGTAAAGCTCAGAAACATACATGGAATAACCCCCACTTGGGAGGAAGCAGCCCTCAGGTTTTTTCCAATAAAAACTTTCTCCAGATCCTTTAACTCAGATGAGCAGCAGATGCTGCTGAGTTTAACTCCACCATCAGTGGCATTTGTAGTTCACCTGCAGAGACAGCCTAGTCTAGCAACCTGTTTGGTCATGGCAAGTAGTGAAGCACAAAAGGTCAGTACCTCCTAAGGGGCAGAGAATGTCGTCCTCGGGTCAGCCGTCCTGCCCTTCAGACGCGCCGTGCGGCTGCCGCTCCGCCCAAAATAATGGGGTGTCTTTAAAGGGCAAACACCTCTGCTGACACCATAACGGCTCCAAGTGTCCCACACAAGCTAGGCTAGGGAAAGAAAAAAGGAAATTAAAGAGGAAAAGCTAGGTTGGATCACACCCAGGGCTGGGCTCTCCTCTAGCCACATGCAGTAGGCGTTGCTGTTAGTGTCAGCAACCCACAAAAGGTACAACCAAAGCCCAGGAAAGCCAGAACATGGGGAGGCAGTGCCAGGTCTTCCTCCAAACCCTCTGTGCTGTGGAATTTCTGTGCACAGGCACACAAGTAGAGCTCAGAGTCCTGCAGTGCAGTAGTACAGCAAGACTAGACTCAGAGTAGCTCTTTCATGCTGCAAGGGGTTAGGCCAGACCTCTACCGCTCTGACAAAGTCTTGTCCCCATTTAATTTCCTTTTTTAAAAGCTGAACAATGGAAGACTGTGCTTAAAGTATCCTCCTCCAGCTGTTAGTACAGGAGAAGCACTAGCAGTGGGCACCAAAGCCGTTATGATGTCACCAGGAATCCTCCTGAAATGTCGACCCTGCCAGCACCGCCTCGGGGTTACAGCTCCTACAGCCACGAGCAGTGTGAGCTTAGGCTCAGGACTACTGTAATTTCCTCAAAGTGTATTGCTTTTTCAGTTGGTAAGAATTAAGATCCCCAGCCTGGGGACTCGGAAAGAGAACAAGGAGCTCTGGATGCAGAGATAAGGCCGCACACAGAGCCATGTGCTTTTCCTTGTGCTGCAGCACCACCTCCTGTGTGCTGCTGGATGCTCCCCAAGCCTATGACAGACAGCCTGTGACAGGGAGAGGAAGGAAGAAAGGTGGGATGTCATGTACAGATAGATGAGGCTCCTCTATTTTGAATAGAAAACAAAGAATAACTCCTCAATGAAACCCACTTCAGTATGGCTCCAAAAACCTAATTCAACAGGCTTTTGACCTTGGATTTGGAGGGTGGATAATTCACATAATTGACATAATTGCTTAAGCTGCTCACAGAATATTGGCTGGTTGCAAGTTAAAACCAAACAAGAGACACAAAGGCATTTCAGAGTTAACGGTCAACAGCAATTAAAGAGGAATGATATGCAAGTGCTCCAAGCTGGGACAGCAGATAGAATTACCTGCCCACACCACAGACAAACCCTTCACAGCCCAACACAAGTGCAGCCCAGTCCCAAAGCAGACACTGGCTCTGCACATTTGTCATGCTCATGCCAGTGTCACCACCCCACCTCATCCACACACCAGACCATGGATGGCCTGCAGGAAAGCAGAGTGACACAACTGGCATCAGTGTCACAAAAGCAAAGTATATAAAAGCTGATCCTATAGAGCCTCATTCAGAGGAGGGCAGAGCTGCAAACATCCCTAGCAGTTCTGACATTCAGTGAAACCAGGGCCCTTTTGCTATTAAAATAGTGTAGTGTAGGACTTCGGCAGAAGTTACTCCGAAGAGTAACTCTACAGGTTAGAGTTACAAATCCCACTGAGAATACCCAGTTAGTGACCATCCTACACCCCAGCTTCACTGGTGACCATCTCCACATCATCTGTTTTTCTTCTAGAAAGTGAAAAACAAATCAAACAGAAACAGCAACACCTCAGACAAATGCCAGTTCCTGAGTGACGCCACTTACTCTGGAATTCTTTAAAGTGCTGGGAGTACTGTCTGGGATGGCGGGGTTCCTGGAGAGGCGGGCGGCGAAGGGCTCGTACATGTGGAACAGGGAGCGGATGACACAGGCGCGCAGGCAGTGCAGCTTCTCCATGGACTCGGGGCGCAGGCGCAGGGGCAGGTATGCGTCCAGGCTGTAGTGCCTGCAGAACCCACAGAAATGCTGTCAGCTCCAGGGCACAGCCAGGGCACAGCCAGGGCAGGGCAGGGCCAGCCAGAGCCATGGCAGGGGAAAACTCCCCATCTGACTGACCACAGGGCTCTGGTCAACCCTGAGGGCTGCAAGGGGGTTGTGCTGCTGACAGGACACCACATAGCAGCCTCAAAGCCCTGACCTGCACCAGGCAGGCTTCCAGCCCACACATCCTGCTACAATTCCCAATAATTCCTAGTTTGCCCAGAGACCAGCCAAGGATGTAGCTACAGGCTGCACAAGGGGCTGCAAGTTTCTGCAGGTTCCCAGGGACTCCTAGCTGAGCTGACTGCAGCTCTCAGCACTGCCTGAGCAACCTGAACACCTGCACTCATAGGCTATTCCTCAATCACATTCCAAAGGAGCCTTGGCTAGGAGATGTCACACTAAAGACCAAGAGTGAGGATGACCACAGCTGCTCTGTACTCTGTGTCCCTGCTGCTTGTACGTCCTGCGTAACAGGCATAGCCATGTAAAGAAAATGTTCTTTCCTGAAGGAATATCCCAGTGACATGCACTGGGAGAGAAGAATTCGCATCAGTGTTGACCACCCCTTTGCCTTCTTTGCTTTCACTTACTCCTGTCACTGTACAGCTCCAAAATGCCCCAATTACAAGGAAGTGGCTGTGATCAGAGCTTGGGGCAGAGCAAGTTGTCCATCAGTGATGTTTGCCTTTCAGGACTGACTATGTCATACACACTTGGAGAGGTTGATATGTGTTTGATGGTAAGTGTTGGGCCATGGCAAGCAGAAAAGCTCTGAGATTTTATAGGGAACATACAGGAATACACCACAAAGATCCATTTCCAGACTCAAAGCAGATGTCATATTAGAATCTTATAATGGTTTGGGTTGGAAGGGAGCTTAAAGCTCAGCTCATTCTACCCCCTGCCATGGGCAGGGACACTTTCCACTATCCCAGAGTGCTCCAGCCTGGCCTCGGACACTTCCAGAGATGGGACAGCCACAGTTTCTCTGGGCAATCTGTGCCAGGACCTCACTGCCTTCACAGCAGAATTTTCCCCTAACATCCAAGCAAACCCTGCCCTCTTCCCTCAGTTTAAAACCAATGCTCCTTGTCCTGTCCCTACCCACCCATACAAAAAGTCCCTCTGTCTCCCTTTTGTAAGCCCCTTTAAGGTACTGGAAGGCCACAGGTCTTCTCTTCTCCAGGCTGAATTACCTCAGCTCTCCCAGCTTGTCTTTGAGGGAGAAGAATATTCCACAACCCCTTGCTAAGAGAGGCTCACATCAGCATGCACACAGAGGACCCAAGCCTACAGAGAATTATTCCCTTATTTCCAGCTCTGCAGAGAACTGGCCTCTACTGAAGCCTCCCAGTACCAGTTTAAAAATCCTCTTGAGTCTCACCTTCTGTAGAGTCTGGTCCAAAAGGCAGCAGTGCAAGTGACAGTCCAGGCTTTCTTGCAGATCAGAGAGAACCGGACAATGTCCTCAGGGCGGATGTAGGAAGCCAGGAGAAGCCAGATGTCGATGGGATATTCCTCTCCTCCTCCCCCTTCGGCATCTTCTAAAGGCAATCAGAGTGTATTAGTGCAGGACATCACATCTGCACCAACTCCCACCTATAGAGACTTGCTGCACACCTGGCAGCATAGGTGGGCCACTGAATTATGCACACAGAGTCAGCCCAAGCCCCAGTCTGCACAACCTCAGTGACCCTGCTCCCCATTCCCATCAGTGTCCACACAGCCATGACACCTCCCCCGTGCTGGACACCTGCCACCATTAGCCCTGCTGTACAAGTGGGCAACATGGCAGGTTCATAAAGGAATTCAGGCTGAAGGGTTCTCTGGAGGTTTCTAATCCAGCAGCACAGCTCAAAGCAAACAATTAGGTAATTTTGCCCAGCATCTTGTCCGAGTGAGTTCTGTGTGCAAAGATGGAAACCACAAAGCCTTTCTTGACCCTGTTTTGATGCCTGACCCTGTCACAGCTGAAATACCATACCAAAGTTGAGAAATAAAAATTGGACGTCAAATAAAGAGGCAACTTTATGCAAAGGAGGGCCTAGCTCCTGCATTTTTTATCAAAAGGGCACATTCAACAGGTCACTAAAATTGCTTCACACTTGAAGACATTGATACTGCCAGGCTTGTCAATTCTTTGTGCCAGTGGTCCCAATATTTTGGTCAGAGTTCTGCCAGGCAGGGGAATTCTGTTCTGCATCTGGCTATCAGCTGCTTTTCTTAAATCTCCTAATTTCATTAAAGCATCTTGGATGGGAACTTATAATGCAATTCAGATGGACAGAATGGCCTGTTCTTCCTCTCAGAGGTGTTGGAACTGCTCAGTCATAACTGAAGGCTCACACTCCTTTTATTCCTGGAGTGTTTTGTAGTTTACACCACACATTTTTCCACAGACATTGCTCCAACTTTAAGAGTAAAAAATACTTTTAAAGAATTTAAACAGGTGAACAATACTGTGCATTAGAAAGGTTAAGAATAGAGAAGGAAAGCACAACTTGTACACGGCACTAATAGAAAAAGCTGCTGTGAGGTCTCTGGCAGAGAGTAGGTGTTTGGGAACTTGAGGGTGCCAGATCTAACCGTGAGACAGCAGGTTAATACAAAGGGCAGTTTTTTATCCTCATTGATGCTTGCCAAAGAAAGTTCCGGATCACTTCCCCACAGCACTTCAGATTTATGGCAGGCACACCCACAACAGGCTGCTACACCCACTCTGCTGGGTCAACTTTGGCTCAAGAAGCCATCAAACTCCACACTGCTGAACTCAGAGGGCAGCCAGAAGCATCACTGTCCCATCACCATTTTTTCCTCCCTAAACATGTAGCAGAAATAGGACAAGGATGTGGTAGAACAGAATATTGTCTTCCCAGACTCAAAACTCCAAGCCACTCAGATATTATTTCACCAGGATTCGGAAGGATGTCTTAATAAAAGAGGTTAAACTCTTTTAACTTCCTTCCCAGAGGAAGTGCTGTCCACCTTCAGTCTGTGGAAGATAATCACGTGCTACATAAATTGCCATTAAGCTCAAGAAAACTGGTTAAATTTGCTTCACAACCTGGAAGCAACCCATTACTAGAAACTTCTGCAGGGTTCCCCAGTCCAGCAGAGCTGTTTGCTGCTTACACTGCATTGTCAACGGATTTCTGTGGAGTTGCACAAAGTGTAAATACTGAAGGATACATCTCCCTTGAATTAATGTATTATGGTGCCACTAGGATCAAATGCACTTCATTGCTGGAAAAAGAGCCCTTTAAACCCATTTGTAACAAACCACAGCCTTGGAAACACACTGAAAACAGAGCTTGTGTTTTGCCAACGACTGCATCATGGACAGCAGCACTTCAACCCCAAAGCAAACCTGCCGCCACCACCACCAGTTCAGTGAAGCAACACAGCCAGTGGCAAAGCTGCACAACTCTGGAATAGCAGTGTTTGTTTTCCAAGGCTGAGGGATATTTGCTAAAAGCAAGGAGCTCTCAGGCTCTGATTTCATGAACCAGGTGCTGCCTTTGTGCAAATACAGCTCCTGTGACCAAGTGCCAGCAGTTTTACAAGTGACTAAACCCTTGGTATTTCTTTGCACACACACAAATTCCGGAATACTCCAAGAGCCCCATGACCATCCTGTAAATCCCCAGCACGAGCAGCCCCCATGGAGGACGTGCAGCAGGAGTCCACAGAGCCCCAGAGGGCAGGTGACGACACCTTTGTGCCTTTTGCTCTTCTTTTTCCTCGAGGCAGCCCTCCCATTGATGCTGTCCTTGGTATCCATCTCATCACTGCTGTCACAGGACTCTCCCGACACGGAGAGAACTTCCTCAGCAGGGACACAGGAAGCTTCCAAACCACACAGGGATTTTACTGGAATGAAAAATAACAGTAAGTACAACAGCAGAGAGGAAAAGGTGATCCAAGTTCAGGAGAAGCTTCAGTGGAACCACTGCCTTAAAGCTTTCTAGTGAGTGACACAAGCAAGTAAATCCCGAGCTCAAGGATTTCCTTGTCAGGGAAAGATTAGCAGGGGTGAGTGAATGGGAAACATAATTATTCAGCTGCTTGTTTTAAAAAATGAACAATGAAGATGATTATCAGCAAATTATGCAGATCCCATTGGTTTAGCTGAAGCTATTTATAACTCCAAATAAAACAACAGGCTTTTTCTAAGGGATAACTGGTTTCCCTGAACAGCAGAGTTCCCTTGCATGGCCATGTTCAACCTGGAGCCAGCACCTGCTCTGGAACTGTTTTCTGAGCATGCAGAAAACTCACTCTCCTTTGCAGCAGGATAAACATCCTGTGGCCAATGACACAATCCACTGGGGCTGGAACTCAATGTCAAGTGCACAGGAGTTCCACTTACCCTGGAATTTAGTGAAGGGAAAGACTCCAGCCTAGTAAGGAAAACAGCCAGTTGAGTCATCTGGAGTTGGGGGTTGTTTTTTTTCTGTATCTGGGGACACGTTTAGACATATCCCTGTTCAGAAATATTATTTTTAAAACTCAATCTGTAAACTGAGGGCTCATTAAGGCAGAAAAATCCACAATTGAGTCAGTAATGAGTCTTGGAAGAAGAAAGGTGTGGTCCTACATTACAGCTGTGTGAGGCACTGCCACAGAGACCAGCACTGCCACAGCAGCACAAAGGCTTTGCAAACAGGCTGTGAAATTCATTCAAGAGATGAATGTCAACCCAACAAGAACATAACCATGAGGTCAGAGGAAGCTTACAGTGTTTAAGCTTTTCTACCCAGCACAAACTGAAGCCCAGGATGGTTTCATATATCCCAGTTCTAGTCACTGCAGTCACCAGAGCCACTGAAGAGCAAAATATGCTGTTTGAATCACAGAGTAGCAGAAAAACAATCAACAACAACAACAAGAAACTGAACTTACAGACTGAACATACAAACTGAACATAAACTCAGGTGAAAAATAGTCTCATTTCTAACCACCAAACAAGGTTTTAAAATGAAAAGACAGCAGATGGAAAGACAGTCTTGAGACAGGGGTTGACTGTACCCACTGACTAGACACTCTTCAGTGCTTTGCCAAACCAGTTCTACCTCACTTTGCACAGTTTGTTCTGTGTAGGACGGACTGTTGGGGGCAGCCAGCTTGTCAGAGAGCGGGTGGGTTCAATGGATGGATACCAGAGATCTCTAAAGCCAGGTCCTAGAACTTACAGTTTATTGCACAGGGTGTGAGTACAAAGGGCCCTGCTTGGAGCTGCCAGCCGCAGCTCAGAGCAGGCCCAAGAGAGAAAGAAGGGCAGACCACAGTAGATAAGAGCAGCAAGAGGGGTGAACAAAGAAGGAGAGGAGCAGGGGAAGATCAGAAAGCAAGGAGGAAGAGTAAGAGTAAAAAGAGTAAGAGTCAGAGAGTAGTAAGAGAGCGAAGTTTCCATTACAATCACATAAATCCTTTTCTATGTTGAATATTCTAATTCCTACTAACCAATCTAGTACAGAATACAAATCCTATAGCATTTACATACAGCCTATAAGAATCCTTGCATTACCATGCTTATCTGTAAGTAGAGGGTCTTGTTTAGACAAGAGGGGGTTACATTCATGCCAGACATACCATTGTCTTTTTGGTTGTTCAGTAACTGAGGTTTGGTATGTCAAAGGTCGCTTTCATTTCAATCTCGCTTACAGTTTCCATATTCTCAAAATCTTTTGTCAGACAATCATAGTTATAAGGCTTTCCTGTTTTATCTTCCCCAACAGTTCTGTAAATCAGATGCTTTCCTGGCACCTGAATGTATTCACGGCAGTTGCTTCCCCCACTGCCAAATCCTACTGCCCTCTCCACATGACCTTTTATAGGTAAAAAGAGAGTGAAATAGGTGGCAACACAAATGACAGTGAGTTAATACATCAAATACGGCCAAGCAAGAGAGGACAAAACTGACAGGGACTCAGAGTGGGGTTTGGAAGAAGAGTCCATCCCACTCTGATAAGGAAAAGTCAACCTCTGAGTCAACAGCATGAGTCCACTGAACAGTGAATGGCTGCACTGCAATCCTGCAGAGACACCCTCTCTTCACCCCACTGTTGTAATCCTCCCATCCTGGGCATTAGAATGGGGAAGAAAAAAGCCCAGAAAAATTCCTCCGGGCCGTGGCTCCCCTGCTGGTGAAGCTCCCATGGGATGCTTGCTGTGGGAAGCAACCTGCTCACTGCAGTCACACCCAGCACGGGGTTTACTCTGAGCCAAGCTTCTGGAGCTTGGCCAGCAAGGCCAAAGGCTGTGGCCCCCCATGATGCACAGATAAGGCTGGGCCAGATAATGCAGCAGCACGGTCATGGCTGCACCAGATAAGGGTGGAGCACAGCCCTGGAGCTGGGGAGGAGAGATTCCAAGGATCCCTGAATGTGCAGAGGAAACCCCTGAGACTGCAGTGCAAAGAAAGGGGTGGGCAGAGAACTGCTGTGACCTGGAATCACCAGGATGAGGTGGAGGTGAGCCAGAAACACAGCAGGAAAGGGGATAAACTGGATGAAGCAGGTGATGCTGGGGGCCGGGAGCAGAGAACACCAACAGTTTGCCAGCATGATGCGGAAGTGCTGGACTTTGCCTCAAGGAGACAGAACACAGATGGGAGAATAGGAGTGGGAATGGGAGGAGAGAAGCCCCAAAGGAGGGAGGTGCCCTCATCTCAAAAGCTTGAGAAGTAGCAGCCAAAGAGGATGTTCATGAGCACCACTGCATCTGACAGGCACTCATGCCAAGTGCATACTGTCTCCAACAATGCAAGAATTCAGCAGCTTTCCCTTTATGAGAAGTTCAATCATCACTGTCAACACAACAACATCCACCTCCAACATGTGTGACCAGCTACATTTAAAAGGCTTAAACATCACGATTTGTCAAGCAAATCGGGTGTGTTAGTTCAGAAAGCTCCCAGATGAGGAACAAGTAGATAATTAAATACTGCACTACCTTTCCAGGAAAACTCCTTGTTTACAGAGTTCACCAAAAAAACAGCAACACCCTCACAAGACCACCTTGCAACACGTTTGACTGAACTATCACAACCTTACTCCCCCTGCAAAGAACTTTACCTGCTAATAAAGTTAGCTACAGTTTTATATGTGGTAATAAAGTACTAAAGACTTTATTCATGTTATTTTCTGCTTCAAGCAGGAGATGAAACCCAAGCTTTTCCACCCCAGGCACTAACAAAGACTCAGCAATTCTTGCAGAAGGCTTTCTGCAAAAACTCCTAAGTCCTTAACACCTGTCTACAGAGTAGCACATGCTCATTTTCAGCACTAAAGGACACACATTTTCTCAGTTTAAGGAAGAGGAGTTTCCCATGTCATGCAGAGGCCAGCAAAACGTGAAGACAGCGTGGGGAAGGCTGGAACCCCAGGGCAGACTCACCTTCCTGCTGCACTGCATTGGCCACAGCTTTCTTCACCCGTCCAGACTTTACAATAGCTGGGTCTGAGTTGGCATAATCTGCCACCGTCACTGCAGAGAGGGGGAAACAAGGGTCAGAGGGATTAGGGATTATGGGGAGAGGACAGAAGAGCTAAGAGTCATGATGCCTAAAGGGAACAGTCCCGAGAGGAGCAGAGGCTCAAAGACAAGATGCACAAGCAGGAAAATGAGCCTCAGCAGAGAGGTGCGGGCCAGGAGTCCCCAGCAAGTCTCTATTCCAGACCATTGGTCTATCAGGCTCAGGAGACCCACGGCCTTGCCCAGCCCAGGGCAATTCTCCTTCTCCCACCACCGCAGCCGATGATAATCCTATTCTCCTTCACACAGCCCAACTCGAGCCTGGCTGATCCTCTGGTCTCGGGCTCCTCCTCCACAGGCAGAGGTCTCATTTCCACGCATCTGTCCAGAACCCTGCTGGGAGGGATCCTTCCTAGGCGCAGCTCTCTGCCTGCACAAACCCGAGGCGGCTCAGCTCATTCCTAGGTGAGACTGGACCGTCAGCTTTCCCCTCATCCCCTTCACCCAGGCCAATTCCAGGCCCTTAACTACCTCTTCCCTCAGGCCCTAATGCAGGCCCAGGCTTCCTCTCCGGCCTGCAGCAGCAGGGCCGAGTTCGGCCCGGCTCACCTCAGGCCTGCCTTCCCTCAGGTCCGACTTCCCTCACAGTCCCCGCTCCCCTCACCAGCCCCGGCCCCCCTCAGCCGCGGCCCAGGCCTGGCCCCGCTGTCCCGACCCGGCCCGGCTCTCACC